>MAIP01000135.1:0-36799 GCA_001736125.1 Pseudozyma tsukubaensis | reverse complement strand
ACACACACACACACACACACACACACACACACACACACACACACACACACACACATACACATACACACACACACACACACACGCGCGCACACACCTTAAACGCAGTACAAGCTTCCCCACCTCCTTTCACGACACTGATCCCGCACATACCCCCGTCCGTCCCCATCATCATTAGCTCTCACTACCATCGCTTTCAGTCTTGCTCCTGGTCTCAAGCATCATCATCTCCGTTCCGACTATCTCCATTTCAGCATTACACATACACGGTCTCGGCGGCCACAAACGCCTCGCATTATCGTATTGTACCACCATCGCACATAGATGTGCAATCAAACCTCAACATAGGCCTCAACAGAGCGCATCGACTCTATCGACAATCTGACATCATCGATACAGCATTGAGGAGTGTCACGCCACCAGTCTCCAACATCCTCATAGTCTGGTCTTATTTGCACACGAACGTCTTTCAGCAACATGCCTGCCCTTCTTCACGAGTCAGTCTCCGCCCGTGACCGTGATGCGGCGGCCACACCAACCACCGATTACGATGGCACGACTTTGCACGAGCTTGACGAAGAGCTGCCCGAAGCATACTGCGGCGGCTGCGGTCGCCTCATCGATGAAGACAGCGTCGAGGAAGGTGTCATTCAGTTCGCAACAAAACTCTGGCATGTCGAATGTTTCCGTTGTGCCAAGTGCAAGAACAGGGTCAGCACGGAACGAGATGACATTCTCTTGCTCTCCGATGGTCATCCTATCTGCGGCGAGTGCAACTACTCCTGCAACATCTGCAACCTCCCGATCATGGAAGAAGCTATCATGACCGGCGACGAATCGTATCATGCTTCCTGCTTCACCTGCCGTTCTTGTCATTCCAAGATCGAGGAGCTTGTCTTTGCAAAGACGAGTCAGGGCATCTACTGCATGAAATGCCACAACGAACGTGTAGCTCGCAGTCGAAAGCATGCCGAACATAAGCGTGCAAAGGCCCGTCGAGAGAAGCAGCTCCAGGATGCTCAAGCTGCCGACGCCAATCATCGCTACAACAACGCCTCTACCACTTCTGCTGCATCTCCCTCACTCGACCAACCACCATCCTTGCCGTCAAAGGAGACGCCACCACCTTCAGCATCTGTTCTCGCATCTCCCGCTCCCAACACTGCAAGTCTCTCACCATGGATCATCCAAGGCGCATCGTCAGCTGCATCGGCATCTTCGCGGCCCGGCAGTGCGACAGGCAAGCGTCCGATGCACGCTCCTCCACCTCCGTCTCGTGAAGCCCGCAGTCCAGCTATCGGTGCGACTGCCAGGCTAGATGGACGAAACAATCTCGTCTCTGATGCGTCGCAAACCTCTCTGTCTTCTGCAGCTGCCGACGACGCCCTGCAAGTCCAGTCAAGCGAATTTCAGGGTACAGCACCTCTTTCCCCGCGCAAGAAAAGCTTTCAGCCGGGTATCAGCTCCCCTCAGAGATCGCCAGCTTCATCCAAGATACGCCTCACGAACGCCGAGTCGAATGGCATTTCGTCTAGCCCAACAGCCTCTCCGCTCAAGAAAGGCGTCCCATTAGACGCATCGCCACGCTCGGACTCTAGCCGGGCTCTTCGACCCTCTAGCCGCGAGGGACTTGGCGTCACTCTGCGGACTTCGAGCATCAAGCCTGGAACGAGTCCAAGCCCAGCAGCACGCAATCCCATGAACGCATCAGCATCTTCATCACGCCTCTCAAAGGTCTACTCTTTCTACGATCCAGACTTCCTTAGCTTGGTCGAGTCTTTTGGCGACTTTGACTCCACGGACGAACTGCGATCACAGCCGCCGCCAGTACCTGCTCTGCCAACGTCGGTTCCCGCGGTATCGACCACCTTGGCGTCGTCAGTTGATTCGAAGGCAGCAGCGGCAGCAGGACAAGCAGCAACAGCAGCCGAGTCTGTTGAGGCTCCAGAACGAGTTCGGGAAAATGGGACGATGGATCACACGCAACCCAAGCAGGAGGCTGCGGCGAGTCAGGACGCTCCCAGCTCAAAGGTCGAATTCGAGACTCGTGCCGCTGATAGGGAGCTGGACGCAACCGAAGATGCTGATAGCGAGGAAGAGTTGCTGGTCGACCATCGAAGAAATACTGCCATGTCGGCAGGTTCATTCAAGGAGGTCTCTTCCAAGGTGCGTGCCTCGATGCAGCAAGCGCATGATGGCTTGGTGAGCATGGATATCTCTTTCGTCGAAACCATCCTACAGGATCTCGAGGAAACACGACAACGAATGGAATCGCTTCAGACTCGTTACGATCGCATTCGCCGAGCAAGCCAACAAGCTGCGCACGGCTTCTCGATGGCCAAGGAGGAATTCGAGCAGGAAGTGAATGCCAGGCATGAGGCTGAGCTCGAGATGGCCCGTCTGCGCAGGCAACTTGCAGAACAGGCACTCAAGCTTGCCACCGCCAACAGCGAACGGCGCCAACAAGAGCAATTGGAACGACGTTCGCAAGATGTCAAGGCATCGCTCAAAGGCATGGAACGAGATCTCGCAAAGTTGACCGTGGAACGCGATTTGACAGTGGCCGAGGTCGCCGAATTGGTTGCGCTGCAGGACGGCACAGCTGGTGCATCGCCTTCGTCTACGTCAACACCCAAGGGCGCTCGCTCTTCGATCGGCAATGTGGATGCTGCCATCACGCAGAACCTCACTTCTCGTCTGGAAGCGGTCAAGAGTCGCTATCGCAAAGAGATCGATGAGCTCACCGTCGAGCGTGATTCGCTACTCATCGAGATCGAGGAGCTCAAGCAGTCCAAAGAGCTCTTCCTCGAAGAAGCGCAAAGTCTCAACGCAAAGAACGAGGAGCTCAACACCGTCCTCGGCCAGCTCAACCGCAAGATCGAGCTTGCTGCTCATTCCAGAGATCAACTGCCACCTCTGCCCGCACTGCCACGAGACCACTCTTCGGTAGCTTCGACGGCCACAAAGAGTTCGGGGGGCTTTGGCTTTGGTGCTCGTCACAAGCATGTTCAGAAGCACACGGCACACAATGCATCCATCTCCTCGCACGATGCGCCGCCGAGCAGCGCCGGCTTCGACAACGTGTCAGTCGATACAGCGGTTCAGCAAGTGATCCAGCCAGGCAAGATCGAGCCAGCTCCCGTCGTTAAAAAGTTCAAATGGATGAAGCCCAAGCTTTCCGAGTCCACCAAAGCCAATGTTCATTCGACGCAGAACGGCCATGTGCCGCCGGTGCCGCCAAAGAATTCAGGTCTCAGTGCTGGCAGCTCCAGTACTGCCATGACGCGCGCTACGTCGCACGACGTTGTTGTGCGCGAGCACCTCTTCCAACCCTTCAACGTTCTCAGACCGACTCGCTGCTTTGCATGCCAGAAGAACATGTGGGGACAGTCCGAGATGCGATGCGCGCTTTGTACCCAGATCTGCCATTCTCGTTGCCTTCAGAGCCTGCCGATCTCGTGCAATCAGCCCTATATGCGACCCGACGAGGGCCAGGCAGAGAACACAGGCCCATCCATGTTTGGTCGTTCACTCACTGAGCAAGCCGCGCACGAAGGTCGGGATGTGCCAGTGATCGTGGAGAAGTGCATTCAGGCAGTAGAGGCGTTCGGCATGGACTACGAGGGTATTTACCGCAAATCAGGAGGTACTTCGCAGCTCAAGGTCATCAGTCAGCTGTTCGATCGCGGCAATCCGTTCGATCTGGAAGATACGGATCGGTTCAATGATGTCTCTGCCATCACCAGTGTGCTCAAGAACTACTTCCGCGAACTGCCCACGCCCCTGCTCACTTTCGAGTTGTACGACGACTTGATTCGAGTGGTCGAGTCGAAGACCGAAGATGCTGCCACCAAACAGGAGCACATGAAGGAGATTGTTGACAGGCTTCCACGCCAGCACTACTGCACGCTTCAACAACTGGTGCTTCATCTCTACCGCGTGCAGGAGCGCAGCGTCGACAATCGCATGAACGCACGAAACCTCGGCGTTGTGTTTGGACCAACCTTGATGCGCTCAGCAGACCCGACGCAAGAATTTGCGCATATGGGTGGCAAAGCGATGACGATCGAGTTCTTCATTGATCATGCGCCTGATCTTTTTGTTTAGGGACACCACTTGTTTTTTAGAAGATAGCACAGCATACACGCAAGTAATCACAGGTCACAATCTACTACCTTCTTCTATTCCCCGAACCGCACATGATGTGAGGACGTGATGGTGTAGGACGTCCATACGAGAGAGTGCTAGCATCCGCCACTTGTTGTACTCTTGGTCTCTTGGGCTCTTGCAGTGCCCCTATGCGCTTAACACAATTAGCACAACAAAGGCAAACTCGGGCTTCTGACCGTACCTGCAGTATGTAGCGACGGGATCGCGCGACTGGCTTTGTACACTGCGTTGCGGCCAAACTTTTGGCGAGCCAGAGAAAGAACCACTGTGACCAGAGCGAAGATTTGAGCAGCTGCTTTTGTTTGTTCCAGCGACACGGGTCGCGTCCAGAAGCGAGACCAGCTAGTGCACTGTTTGACGGTGCAACCCCGGAGTGCATATGCATGAAAGAAGCTGCAGCCAAGACTCGCTGGCCTCGTGTTAAGCGCTTTCTGCTACTTGCTCGGGTCGCTTTGCTTCTTCCTGACATGCCCACAATGGTCTATTCAGATCCGTTCGCTGACCAAACCCCATTATCATGCACGATGTGTATGCATCGCATCGCAACACAATAATATAGTGTTGCACGGGAAGACCGACGCCAAGTCGCGGACAAGCTCAGACTTCACCTGCAGAGGGTGCGCAAAGCCGTCGCCGCTCCCTTCAAATTACGTCGCGGAGGTCTGAATGTATCTAGAGTAGCCGTTCGGAGGCGTAGTGCTACAGGCGGGCGAAGAGCCCGCATCTTTCAAGCGAAGCGGTTAGCCATAGTGTGTGCGAGCTCGCATTCCGGTCGAAGCTGAACCTTCAGATGGGAGCTGTGCCGGTCACAGCAAGAGCAGGCAATAGTATAAACATGCGTGTTGAGAAGAGAGTAACCCTTGACGGTCAGACAACTTCTCGCTCATCAGGTCCTCCTCGGCAACTTAACTCTCCCACTTGAACGTTCCTGTGACACTCGAAAGCAGCAATGTTCGCAGCAGCGTGGCTTCCTTTGCTCCCTTTGGTGCTGATCTCACTTCACCATGCAGCAGCACTCCCTCTTGATGCTCGATCCGGGTCACTGACTACTAGAGCGAATGCTTGCAGTTCGATCAAGCAACGTGTCAACTGGCTTGCGCTGACCGAGGACCAACAAAAGTCATACACCGATGCAGTCAAGTGTCTGCAGACCAAGCCTCAGCAGAGCGGCATCGAAGCGTCGAAGAATTTGTTTGACGACTTTGTTGCGATTCACATCCAGAACAGTGATATCATCCACTTCGTCGCCGTGTTCCTGCCCTGGCATCGTCGTTTTGTCCAGGCTCGCGAGAGGGCTCTTCAGTCGTGCGGCTACACCGGTCCCACGCCATACTGGGACTGGACTAAAGCTGCGGATACAGGCATGCCCCAGGATGACCCCATCTATGCTGTTCAGGGCGGCTTCGGCGGTGACGGCGATGCTAGTCAGGGGCAGAACGTCACACAGGGTCCGTTCGCTTTCTTTCCTCTCAACTTGAGAGAAGGCGATCATAATACCCCGGTGGATTCGCCTCACCTGCTTCAACGAAACTTCAACGACGACCCTGCTCTGTTCGACAACTTCAACTCTACAGCCTGGAACGAGGCCTTTACGTACTCGACGTTCAATGACTTCCGATACTTTGTTGAAGGTACCCCTCACGGCGCTGTGCACCAATACATTGGCGCTGACATGGTCCCGTCATCGTCGCCTAACGATCCTCTCTTCTTCCTCCACCATGCTCAGATCGATCGGCTCTGGGCAATGTGGCAAGACGAAGATCCTTCAAAGCGTCTGACCGACTTTGCTGGAAATCTTCCTGGTGCTAACGACAAGAAGGGACCTTTTGACGCTACTATTGATGACACTCTCCCCTCGTTTGGCAATCTCATTGACCAAGTTACGGTGCGGGATGTCATGAACACGCGAGCTGGCGATCTCTGCTACGAAGTAAGTTCAGCTCAAGATTGAAGTCTGCTCTGCCATCTACCCACACTGACTCCTCGTCTTGTTCCTTTCTTTCCTTTAGTACGTGTGAGCTAGTCGAAGGCACCTAGCTCTGTGCTACGTCAGATCATGGCGACTTTGTCAAATAGGAGTCTATCGAAGATAATCTAGACTTTGCCAGGCCGTCATTGTTTGCTTGCGATCTTCCCTTATCGAATCCATCCCAGAGGTTGTCTGCCGATGAGAGACTTACCGTGTGTGCGCTTGCGACTGTTGAAGGACAAACCTGCCAATGCCGTATCAATATTGCTTCCGCGCAACTCGCACACACCACACAGCCTTTGAAGCAAGATAGCAAAACATAGATATACATATACAGGAGGGAAGGGCGACGATGGCGTGCAGACTGTGAACAGCGATGTCGATCATATCGTGCGTCAAACGCGCAGACCTAGATGAGAAGCGGCCAAATAAAGAGCAAAGTCGGCCAGCGCGATGCAGCGTCCGGTGTAGCGCGTTCAACCACAGCATCCACCAGTGGCACCCGTCTTGGGAGCCGAGTTGACGTTGACATTGCCAGCTGCTGCTGCTGGCGAAGCTTGGGTAATAGCGGCAGTGTCGATGAGTCGTGTCTTGACTTCTCGCGCCAAGTTGAAGAAGGCTTCCTCTACGTTTGCGTTGGACTTGGCTGAGGTCTCGATGTAAGGGATGCCAAGCTCTTTGGCAAGCTCTTCACCTTGCTCGGTTGTTACGGCACGCTTCTCTTCCCAATCCGACTTGTTACCAATCAAGATCTTGGAGACACCTTCGCTGGCGTGCTGTTCAATGTTGGCGTGCCACGTTCGTACGTTTTCGAATGACTTCTGGTCGGTGACGTCAAAGACGAGCAAGATACCCATGGCACCACGGTAGTAAGCGGTAGTGATGGTGCGGAAACGTTCCTGTCCCGCAGTGTCCCAAATCTGAAGCTTGATACGCTTGCCATCGAGCTCGATGGTGCGGATCTTGAAGTCAATACCGATAGTAGTGATGAACGAAGGCGTCCAGGCATCGTCACAGAATCGAAGGAGAAGACATGACTTTCCGACACCAGAGTCACCAATCAGCAACAGCTTGATGAGAAAGTCGTAGTGAGGGTTCGGCATTCTGCGATTGGTGAAAGCGAGTCTCGCAGCCGAAGTAAGCAAAGGCGATGGACTGGATGAAGATGGGCTTGCTGCGACAGGTGTAGTCGGAGCAGCGGTGCCGGGAGAAGAATCTGTTTTGGGAACGGCTGTCGAGGAGTCTACAAGCGAGGATGTTCGGATACGCTGTTGGCTGCGTTGCGGAAGCTCGGGCTTGGACAAGGAGGTCTGCGGATAACTGGAAGTGCGTGATAGTTGACCATTGTCAGATGCAGTGGAGGATGCCATTGGAAGCCGTGATGATCGAGGAGAGTTTCCAGAGGAAGTCGATGCAGGTATCAGATAGGAGCAATTCGTCGGAGATCAAGGATAAAAGGTGTGGCGGCAAGATGGGGTCAAAGGTTAGTATTTGCAGTAAGCAATCATGGAGGCTAGGACGGGATGCACCGACACCAGCACAGCACAGTGTGTGTCATTGCAATGCAGCCGGTGGACGAAAGATGAAGCAGTCCCACTCGCAACGCATCGATGAGGCGCCACTCGATGCAAGACCATGCCAATTGACGAAAGACCTTGGCGACCGCAAGCGGGTCTATGCGACATGCGAGATGCTGTGTGGGATGTTTCGGTGGGCGAATTGGCGTTGGATCTGCTACCCAGCCGCTAGAGGGTTCGTCTTGCAAATGTCGAGATCCCAGGGACGTGGGATGAAAGTTGATGCTTAGGCATGCCCGACCTGACATGAGCTTGCGTGTTCAAAGCATCCGGTCGTAGTGAGAAGACACTTACGGTCAATTGCTGGTGGCTTGAAGTGGTGCAGGATGGAGTAAGAAGTTAGAGACGAAGGAAGAGGTTGACCACGAAGTTAGACGATGACGAGACAATGGTGACGAGCGAACAGTGGAGGTTTACAGGCGGTAAGAGCCTTGAAGCGAAGTCTCAACGTTAAGCTTTTGTCGCTCTGACCTGACGCACACAGGCACACGCACACACACACGAGCACAAGAGGCACAGACACACACGCAACTCGGACTACGGAGAACGGGCAATCTGAGCCGATTAGTGCTTCTTGCTGATTGCGTCTGTCCCAGGCTCAGCTTGCAAGTCACAAGGTTAGGCG
Organism: Pseudozyma tsukubaensis; assembly: GCA_001736125.1. Taxonomy (NCBI): domain Eukaryota; kingdom Fungi; phylum Basidiomycota; class Ustilaginomycetes; order Ustilaginales; family Ustilaginaceae; genus Pseudozyma; species Pseudozyma tsukubaensis. The sequence goes on along the minus strand of MAIP01000135.1, from coordinate 28,461 downwards.
CAGTTCACACAGTCTCAGTCCACGCTCCGAAACACGGGAATTTGGCTCCATTTATTCGTGTCTTTGTAGAGCAGCAGCAGCATCAGCAGCAGTCACAAATTGATAGATCGTCGAGGCACAGCAACACAGCGGCACGGCACACAACTCCGACTGTGCTTTATTCAATTTTCATGAGCATGTTAGTTAGAGCGCGTTAGTATATCGTGCGGGAATGATGCACCACGAACCTCCACTCAGGGTCAAAGGCTCACAGGCGAGAGCAAGAAGAAACGGCGGCCAAGAAGAAAAAAAAAGTTGGAAACCCTGAATTTGGTTCGTTTTGGCCTGTCAAAAAAATCTCAACTGCAGACTGCGAAGTGCCAAGTGTAGCTTTTGTGTTTGCCTCGTACACGGTTCATATCGTCTTGTTGAACAGCAACAGTGAGCATCTCTTCCCTTTCATCATCATTTGCTCTCGACAGCATAGCCCTCTTGTCACCGCTGCCTTCGAACTGGACCGAGACCAGCGCTATTCATCATGGAGAGGGTGCAGTATCAGCTGGAACGCTCCGTGCCACAACTCCAGCTTCTTGACGAGAATGGAGTCTTTACCAAGGAGCAGCTCCGTTCCATCACAACCCAACGTTCCACTTTTGAGGGCCGCCTCCTCAGAAGAGGTCCCGATAAGGCTGACTTCCTTCGTTATGTCGAATTCGAACGCAACCTCGCCGACCTCATCAACGTCAAGGCGAACCGTATCGGCTTGCCAAGAGCTTTTCACCGTGACAATGCTGCCGCACACACAGGCCACATTGTCGCCATCTACGAACGTCTTGTACTCAAGTTCAAGTACGATGTTGACGCTTGGCAGCAATACATTGCTTTCGCCAAGAGCAGAAAGATGCGTGTCGTTACAGGTCGAGTCTATGCACGAGCTCTCGCTCTCCATCCCAACAACGTCGCACTCTGGCTAGCCGCAGCTGCTCACGAGCTCAATGACAACTCTTCGACAACAGCCGCTCGTTCTCTTCTTCAGCGTGCTCTACGTCTCAACCGTCTTCCATGGAAGAGGTCCGATTCGACCTCAGCAACAAACAACAAGCGCGCCAGCAATGACAATGAAGCCGACAGCAACAAACGCCCTCGTCATGCACAAGCATCCACCTCGTCTGACGTAGAAGCATCTACTTCCCAGGCCACATCTGGACCGGCAGCCCTCAAGCTATCGTCTCGCGAAGCCGACTTGCTTCGTCTCTGGGTGGAATACATTCGCATGGAACTCGTCTTCATCGAACGCCTCCGTAGGAGATGGCTTGTCCTTGGTCTGGAGTGGGACGATCAAAACTACGATCCTGACAGCGCAGGCTCTTCCAATGAAAGCGCAGAAGCACAGCAGGCCGCTGTTGATCTCGAGCATCACGCCAAAATCAGCAACGGTACCTCATTCAAGGATCAGGTTGACGACAAAGAACGCGCCTTGCTCAGCCAGGTTCCCGAGAAGGACGCCGGAGCGGACCCGGAAGCATCAGAGAGCTCCAACGCTAAACCCAATACTTTCGCACCGAGAAAGATGACTACCATTCCGCCAACACAGATCGCCATTCTCAGAGGCAACATCCCTCTCTTCTTGATTGGCAGCGCCCTCGAGAATCTGGCACCCCATCTTCACTTTGTCTTCCTCTTGGCCCTCGTCGAGCTTCTTCAGACATTCCCATTTGCCGAGCCTATCAGTATCGATGCACCCAAGAGCGGTCAAGCGCTTCGTCAACGCCTCCTCGATGGCGTCTACAAGCACTTGTCAGATCGACAGCGATGGTCTTGGGCCAACTTTGCCCCTGCCGCACTTGCCTCCTCGCTCCGCTCATTTCGACCCGAAGCTCCGATCTACACTGGCAAGTCCGACGAAACCGCCGCCCAGGTGGCCAACACCGAAGAGATGGACTCGCATAGACTGCTCACATCAGCGAGCCACCTGCGCACCACTTTCTCCAACGAGACCGATGGTCTGCTTGAACTTGCCGCATCACTCAGGTCGAACTCTTCTTCAGGCACGCAGAAGGCATCTGCATCTACTTCATCCTCTACGCTTGCCGTTCAGCTGGTCCTTCAGCTCTTGCAGTCTCTTTTGACAGAAGCTATCAGCGGTGGCGCAAGAGCTTCTCAGGCATATCACAAGCTAGCCGAGTCAGGCGCACTGCCAACAGCCGTCAACGATGCCGTCACCAAGCTGCGCGCTCTTTGCGTCCAAGCTCCTATCGATGTCACAAACACCGCTGCTCGAAGCGCCAAGTCTGAGTTCTATACCACAACTGCACTGCTCATCGAGATGCTCAGCGACCCTAGACGTTCCGGGATCGACGAGCCCAACCTGTTGAGGTATCTCGAGTCGGTGCAGTCTCAACTCATCAAGGAGGCTCAAGCGGCAGGTCCAAAGATCGAGACGGCTCAGATGCGGGCTGTCGCTCTTCGCCCCAAGATTGACGCAGCTATCGCTCTCGAAGACGACAAAGAACGCATCAAGAAACTCGCCAAACTCAAAGAACAGCTCAAGAACGCAACCAGTAGCAGTGGCTTCTCTTCCAGTGACGAGCTCTGGAGTCTCCGTATCCTGGTCTCTTCCCAACTTGCCAGATCGTCAGGCAAGACCGTCGAAGAGAGCCGCGACACAATCGCTGCTGAGTGGCGACGAGGCTTGCAGGCTTGCTCGGAAAGTATGGATGGCGACGCATCGACTTTTTCGGCTGACGCAAGCTTGTGGTCACGCTTCCTTGACTGGCTCGATAACGGTGTTGTCGGATCTCTGAGTCGTAAGGAAGCCAAAACTGCATTCCGCTACAGCTCCGGACAGTACCGATGGGCCACTCGCGAGACAGCATCGCTACTTTCCCGCGGCAGCAACAAGTCAGTCAGTGATCTCGAAGCGGTTCACCAACTGCGCCAGGACATTCACGATCTCTGCGTGCTTCGATACTTCCGTCTTAGCCGCTCTTTGGGCAAACACGAGGAAACTGTCACTTGGCTGTTGCAATCTTCTTTCGCCTCACACCAGGCTTGGCTCGACATCATTTCCGAACTCTCAGTAGACGACGAGCAAGAGGATGGAGGAGCGAGCAAGGATGCTTTGTTGGCAGAACGCATCTTCACCAAGTTGCTGCAGGTCAAGTCGAAAGATGTCGAAGTGTGGATTAGCTACTTGCGGTATCTCGCCGAAAGGGAAACGACAAAGGCACTGAAGGCTCTCGAAACATGCAGGAGCACTCTGGATAAGGGTGAATACAAGTTGGTCGAGAAAGAGTGGCAGAGCATCTGTGAGGAGTTGCAGGAGCAGTCCAACTTGGCCATTGCTGACGATGCGGACGAGGAGGAAGATGCAGAGAGCGACGATGAAGCCTGATTGGGAAAGGCATCTTCTAGGGTGAAGATCGTATTCAAGGAAGCACACGCACTGCAAATCACTTCATCTATCATCGATGACTTCGTCTTTCTGTATGTTTGATTGTCTATGCAAGCAATCCCTGCGTTACAGTCTTGGTGTTGAGCAGATTTAATGTCAGATATTGAGACTGCTTCTAAAGGCGGAAAGCAACATTAACGAGCTCCTCTACGTCAAACTCTTCTGGACGCTTGTGGAAGTCGTGCAGCAGCTTTGCGCAGGCAGCCGAATCGCTGCCCTTGCTCGATTCCGCATTCGCTGCAGGAGCAGCAGGAAGGTAGAACCTCTGCAACGTCATTGCGAGCAACTGAGCTTGGGCCTGGTCAATACGACCACCCTTGCCGGTCTTTTCATTGAGACCCGTGACTTCGCCTCGCATGAGCACGATGCCATTACTTTGGCAAAGGTCGGTGTAGAAAGTAAGGATGAGTACGGGTAGGCTGAAGTCTTGCTTGAGCTTGTACTCTGCCAACGGCGTGAAGAGTGTGGTGGTTGCAGGAGGCAGACCCTCACTCCCAGCAGTGGTGTTGGGGATGACAGCCCATTCGAGGTATTGCATCTCGAAAGCCTCTTTTGAGCCACCGTTGATGTCCGACTCTTCATCGAGGACCTCGCGTGGAAGAGGAAGGACGAACTGAGGGAACTTTCTAGCGTTGGCGAGCATCTCGAGATACTTTTCTGCCGGAATGACAGCTGACAGCTTGTTCTTGATGGTGTGGTAGCCCGCCCAAAGCTTGGTAATGGTTTCTTTGTCCTGTGTCTTGAGCTTCTCTACATCCAGAAACTTGCTGAGAGGCTTGATGGGTCCCTCCTCAGAGCCGTTTGGTGTGGAGTGAAGCTGGCCTGACGCAAGCTTCTTAGCAGCTTCGGCTTTAGATCGCTTTTCGATGGCTTCAGCTAGCGCTTGGTCACGCTTTTCTACCTCAGAAAGCACTGTACTTGGTGGAGACGTAGCCGATATTGGAGATGTGTTGCCGGAAGAGATGGGCTGTGTAGGCTTGACGGCAGCAAATTCGAGCGACCGACGTTTGAACTCTTCAAGAGACAAGCCTTCTTGCATGGCTTTGACTTTGATCTTGGCTTCATACTCGCGAAGCTTACGGTCACGCTTTTGCTGGACAGAGGCACGATGATCTTGGACGAGAGTGGAGGTCGAAGCCTCCGAACCGTCGACGCTCCTGGACTGGTCATCGGATTTGAGGTGAGACCACGAGAAGGGAAGCGGTGGAGAGACTTGAGCGAGGCAAGGCGTTGTGTTGTGAAGAGCACGCACGCGGGAGCCAGATGCGAAGGAAGTGCAGCTCTTGCGCAGCGTACTGCTCAAAGACTTGATCATGTTGTGCGAAGCTGTGTGGTGAAGATAAGTTCAGTCGAGCACGAAGAGAAGCAAAGACGCCATATCGAAGGACTCAGTGACATCGACTTGCACGAGAAAAGCCATGTTCGGATCTCGGTCACTTTTCTTGCCATGACATCCCGTCTGCGGCGTCTCAAAGGTTGGAAGATCCTTTTCATTGAAACAACAAAATCAGTCATGTGGCTCGTATCCCGATGTAACATAGTCCGACTTTTGCGCCAGAAAGCACTTTAGGCCCTGAATCATCCAAGCCTACGAATGAGTCTATTTCTGGCTGCTTGACCGCTTAACTCCAGCGTTATGCCAAAATCCGCACGGAGCGACAAAGATGGAGCGTCCGCGGACACGAAAGCTACGTCTCGCAGTTAATTAGACCCTTGCGGAAATGCAGCTTCTCACGGACGTAATGCACGGCAAAGGTAAAAGAACGAGCAATTTGAAGCACGCACATGGCGCCTTTCACTTCTGACAGACAGGACCCCGAGACTTCATGCGGGGTTCTTCTTCGACGCCGGAGAAGGACTGGCTGGCCGGTGTAAAGCTAGAAGACCAACACTGACTGGCTCGACCGCAAAGGGCTCACTCATACACAGAGTAACTCCGTAGTGCTCAATCCATCCGCCATTGCCCGTGTTCGTCATACCAGAATATTGAGGTTCTGCGTGCATCTGTCGGCGTCCATCGACGGGGATACCAGCAAGTATGGCGTATGACATTGATTTGCCTCAAAGTACCTGACTGCTCTGAGTGTTGCGACTGTAACATTGCGAAGCGAAGACTTATACGACTTTCTTTGTGTATATATATCGTGCAGCTTTCGCTTTCCTCACAACTCCCCCATCATCATCCAACTCCGTCAAAGACCAAGCAGCTCGCTTCACAGTCCAGCACTCCCTTCCACCACCGCACACAAACAGCTTCCTCGAAATAACGCATCAAGCATCCTCCAGCGCAATAATGTCCTCGACCAAGAAGCTTCTTACCGTCTTCGGTGCCACTGGCAACCAAGGAGGCAGTCTCATTCGCACCATCCTCAAAAATCCCTCGCTCAACTCCAAGTACGCACTCCGAGGCGTCACCCGAGATACTTCCAAGCCAGCCTCCCAGGAACTCGCAAAGCAAGGTGTCGACGTTGTCCGCGCCGATCTCGATGACCCTGCTTCCCTTCAGAAAGCCATCTCTGGCTCGCATGGCGTCTTTGCCGTCACCAACTTCTGGGAATCCATGGACGGCGCAAAGGAGACCCAACAGGGCAAGAACATCGTTGACGCTTCCATCTCCACCGGTGTCAACCACCTCGTCATTTCCAGTCTTCACAACGTCAACAAGCTCACCAACGGCTCCCTTCACGTACCGCACTTTGACAGCAAGGCTGCCATCGATGACTACGCCGAGTCCGTTCGAGCCGACAAACTCAACGTCACCTACTTCCACCCTGCATTCTTCCTCCAGAACTTTGAGACCATGGTACAGAAGGGTCAAGACGGAAGCTTCAGCATCACCCTCCCTATCGCTCCCGACGCTCGAGTTCCCATGATTGACGTTCGCGAAGACACAGGAAAATGGGTCGCTGGCATCTTTGAAGCCGGTGCCGCTGCCAACGGTAAGAAGGTGCAAGCTGTCAGCTTCTGGACCGATATGCAGACCTTCGCTTCCGATCTCGGAAAGGCTATTGGCAAGAACGTCGCCTACAACAACGTCCCATCTGACGTCTTCAAGAGCTTCCTCCCCGAAGCCATTGCCGAAGAGTTGACCGAAAACATGAAGCTCATCGACCAGTACAGCTACTATGGCAAGGAAACTGAAAAGGAGCAGTCCAAGAGCGACGAGTTCTTGTTGAAGGACGCAAAGCTCGCCACGGTCGACTCGTGGGCACCCACTCTCAAGCTCTAGCTGCATTGTTATCCACGTTCCTGCATCTCGATTATTGTTCTCGTGTTTCCTGTAATCCATCTTTTCTGATCTGAACGACTCACGACGAGCACGCTAGATTCGCGCGTGTCACAATGCGAGCAGAGAAATGTGTTTCGATAGATTCAAGAGAGCGTGTAAGTGAGCGAATAGCGGGCTCCGTACTAGCGGAGCATGAGACTGATGTCCTGAGTGCGCTTCATCAGTAGCATTGGCCTTTGACAGAGGATACGTATAGCAGGTGACAGCCCATCTGCATCCCGCTTGCAATTGGCGGAGGCAGCGCCTTCTCCCCTTGCAATAGCTGCAAGTATGCCAGCAATGACTCCAACGTACCAAGGGTGCGGTTTTACTCTACTGATCTGGGACAGCTGCTTTGTTTTGCGCTAATGCTGCCAATGAGGATGCTGAAACCTTTAACGCAAAAGCATTGGGTCGTCAAGCTGCAACCACCGTGCTTGTAGCCCCTAAGATGGCAACAAGCACGAAGAGTGGCTTCATCGCTGGGAAGCGATAGGGTAGACAATGAGAAAGGTGATGATTGATGCGCTGACATAACCGACAAAGAACCAGAGCACTCGAGTAGCTGGTTGCTTGTGCTCGATGCGTGCCAGCAATGATCTTCGTTCGGGCCCGTGGCCCAGTCGTGTGTAATCGTGGTCCATTGATCTTGGCTTCGGATTGAGGTGAGGGTAAAGACGAAGCGGGGCTGGCCGACAAGGGTCAAGCTCGCTCTTGTGGTCCAGTGCGAAATTGAGTCAACTTCAACGATCTCAACTGACTCGTTTGTACAATTGTGATCTGTACGACCTTGCAAAGCAGTGCTGCGATTGGAGAAAGAGTCGCAATGACGTCGAGACTAAAGACGCTGTCTTTATATGGATCTAGTGGTGGTGGTGGAAGAGACCGCGACAGAATTCTTGAGCACGGTCGACCTCTGGAAGATAGAGGCAGCTTCGGAGACGACTAGCCCATCAAGCGGCGGCAGTCGTAGCACCTTATCTGAGACCGGCGACAGTCCGTCCCGACGAAGTAGTGACACAAAACGCCAACAAGGCCTACCCAGCGCCTCCTGATTAAACGGTCCTTTCTGTGGAGAGCAGACTGATTCTCTTCGAAAGCAGAGCAGCCTCGTTCGAAGTGTGTTCTGCACCATGATGCGATGCAAGCCTTTTTGTCATGTGAACCACAGAACACACACCGAAGCTTCCACGAAGATAGAAGTAGCCGAAGCACTTTGAGCAAGTTGCCGAGACTGTTCCCATGCTAACGCACTTAGCGATTTCATGCGATGTTTGCATTTCTGTTCGTCCAATTTTAGACTCGAATCACTTCGCGCATTTTGACAGCCGGCAGCATATCAATTTGTCCTTCAAGATGGTTCCACAAGACGACGGCAAGCTTGGTTCGGTCAAAGAATGGAGGTATTGCAGGCATTGGAAAAGCAGGTATCAGGGAAGCAGGCATTGAAAAAGAGTGTGAGGTTACAACGACGGGCCATTGGTGGATGTGCAAAGGGCCGGTGCACAACGAGTATATGGTATCGATCCGACGCTGATCAACCAGCTTTTGCAGCACCCAGCTCCTCAGGACGGTAGTCAAGATTGGTGATGATGAGGACGACCTTGCCCCTACCCAAGACTTTCTCCAGCATCGTCCGGGCCTTTCCTCGTCGCTTCTGACCTTTGACCTGTTGATTGCGCAGATACTGTTCCAGGCCAGTTTCGCCTTCCTTTTCACGAACGCGCTCGATCGCCTCCTGTGCCTTTCTCTCCCTCTTTGCTTGCTTCTTTGCGCTCCTTTTGGCAGCAAAACGATCTCGCCACACATCGAAGACCTCAACTCTTTCAGCGAGCTTGGCTACAAATGACGTTGCAGGCTCTTTCAGCTGCGTCGGACGGAGAGAGCAGTACTGGCTGGGCAAAATCTTTGCGTAGCATGAGCCATGGTCGAAAGGGTCGTACTCGATTGGTCGCTTGTCCATCTTGAAAAGGCCACCTTTCACATCTGCATCGACATCGGGAGCTCCAATCGAGAATTGGAATCCATTCTTCGTCGTGCAACTTTCTTCTTCTGCTCCATAAAGCGCCGAAGGAAGCTGAGACGAAGCCTTGAGGCTTGCAACACGCACAATTTGCACATGAAGCCCACGAGGATGGAAGAAGCGCTCGTTCGCATGCTCCACATACGCTTGACTCTTGACCCTGCTTTTGAGGCGAATGACGCCTGTCGTAAGAGCTCGGATGCACATGGCCGTCAAGTTGACCTCCCAAATGAAGAGAGAGATAGCGGCAATGTCGATAGCGGAGCACATGATCTTGGCCTTGTCATCGTAGCCAACGGCAGCGTTGAGCGTGTTGAGAAAGGCGACGAAGTCTTGCTCGGCTACACCACAATTGGCAAGCTCTGGAGAGTAGAGAAGCTGGAATCCGCGCAGACGGTCGCCTTGACGTCGCTGGGGGACTAAGACTGGCTTGGGAAGAGTAGGCGGGGTGAGCGCAGGCGGATCAGGGAAATGCTTTGGAAGCTTTTGAATAGCCTTGTCGTTTTCTATCACTGGGAGTTGCACTTCACGAACAGCGTCCATCTTGACGTCCAGCTTGACGTTGTGCTTCTCGTCAACGCTGCTTGGAAACCCACCATGTCTCAGAGCATTGAGCTGCAGAGTGTCGAGTGACCGCATGAATTTGAGCCGATGCTTGTCATCCCTGCGATCGGCTCTGCTCTTGTAGTGCGCCACTAGCCAGTTCATGCTGTCGGAGATACGTGTTGTGCTGCTGAACAGGGTCGCGAGTAGTGTTGGAAGGCTGCTTGAGATGATGTTCGTGTAAAAGATTCTCCGGCCAAATGCTGAGAGAGAAATTTCCGTCTCTCCAGTCGGAAGTATATAAAGCAGATATGTGCAAGCTTTTAAGAAGGAGAAAACGGATCGTCTCAAAGCAGTACATCTCGTCAGGGCAGATCGCACAGAACGATCAGAACGATTAGCCAGGAGGACTCTCCGAAGCTGACTCGAGGCCAAAGGCTGAAATGAAAGGCCCTAATGCAGCCCGTCGCCGCGTACGCCGACGCCACCTATCATGAAATATAGTATCGTTACAGGCCACCCGTTGATTAGAGGTGGTCGGGGCCAACTTCTTCTAGCCCAGGTAAATCTTGGGCAAAGAAAGGCGCAAATCGACGTGCGCCCCCAGGACGCGATCCGAGCTTCGTAGACTCCAAGTTCATGTTACTTCACTCACCTTGGAGTCGGACCGCGACCCTGCAGCCACAGCATGATTGGTCTCGTGTCATATAGATCCTTGACAAACTCGCCCCTCGCGCCCGGAGCCTGCCCCATTGGAGAAAAGGAGCCAGGCACAACGTTGCGTCTCATCTGGCAGCGCGCAGCTTCATTGTCGAAGATTTGCTCACATCTTGCTCGAGGTCGAGCCGATATCATTCACCGCCCGCACGCCCACAACCTCAAACACAGAAGCAAAGCAACAAAGCAACAGAGAAAGCTATTGTAACAGGCGATTGTATTTCGCATATGGACTGAAATCCTTCTTTGTTTTGATGCATAAGCCAATTTGTTTTGGGGAAGGGGGTTGTTGATAGTGCGGTTTTTTATATGTGTGATGCTGCGATGAATAGATATGTGATTTGTACGGGTTGAGTTGCGTCTACAATATTTGCAACTGCACCAAAGGTTGATGAAGTAGATGGATGTCTTCCACTGCTCAGCGTTGCCAAGCCGGCTTGTTCGACATGCGGCTGCGGCGAGGCGAAGCGGCGCCTCCAGCACCAGGACCGCCAGGTGCAGATGAACCGCCCATGGCAGGACTGGTTGGCGAGTACTGGGGCGATGTGGGCGAGTACTGGGGAGAAGCAGGAGAGTATTGAGGTGATGTAGGTGAGAAGGCAGGTGAAGCGGGCGAGTACTGCGGCGAAGTTGGCGAGTAGGCAGGCGACGTCGGACTGAAGCCCTTAGCACCGCCGCGACCAGCCATGGCGGGCGACGTAGGCGAGTACACGGGTGATGTGGGCGTATATGCTGGACTGGCCGGACTGTAGTTCGGGCTCGTGGGCGAGAACTTGGGCGAGGCAGGAGAGTATTGCGGGCTGGTGACAGCACCGTAGCGACCAGCAGGACTGGTCGGGCTCATACGCGGACTTGTAGGCGAGTAGCCGGCACCTGCTGGGCTCGATGGAGAATAGTTGGGCGAAGCAGGGCTGTAGCTCGGCGAGGTTGGCGAGTACGACGGGCTGGTAGCACCGCCAAAGATGCGCGGTGATGTCGGGCTGTACGCTGGCGAGGTTGCGCCCATACCATTGTTGCCCGTCCAGGGACTCATTGCACCCAAAGCACCGGCAGGCGAGGTAGCATAACCTGGAGAGGTAGGTACGTAGCCAGGCGAGACAGGCGAGAAGCCGTATCCAGCAGGACTTTGTGCACCGAGAGGTGTGCGCATGGGACTGGTACCAGCAAGCAAGTAGTCATTGTATCCGCCCTCGTCGCCTCCGGTCTGTGCAAGCGGACTGAACATGGCTTGCTCGTGAACACGGAAGGCATCGTCGGAGGCTGGTGAGCTCGAGTCATACGGTGTCATGGCACCTGGCGTCTTACCACCAGCAGCATCGAGCGCGCGATTGGAGAGCATGGTGTCGTAGGGCAAGGCGTGGTTGACGATCGTATCCTTGAGCATGTCAAGATCCAAGTTCAGATCGAACGCTCCAGTACCCATGGGCGCCATCTGACCAAGCAAGACATTCTGAGCAACACCCTTGCAGTCATCGACGTCACCCATCGATGCTGCTTCAATCAGCAGCTCGACGGTCTCCTCGAAAGTACATCGCATGAGCGCACCCTGGTTGGTACGGTTGATACCGTGACGAGTAATGGCCATCAAGGCACCCTGACTCGTCATGATATCACATAGCATGGCCAAATGACGGTAGTTGACGTAGGAACCGTCGAACTCGATAACGGCACGAGTCTCCTTGAGCAGCGAGTTACGAGCAGCTTCGATACCGAAGACGCGGAAGATCTCCACGGGGTTGTTGCAGCTTGTGCGAATGGCGTCGACACCCTCAACTGCGAGCACCTCGGCGAGGTTGGAACCGTCGGTCTCGAGAACCCATTCGGACACGGTGCGCCAGTCACCGGTGACGGGGTCGATACGCCTCGTCTTGTTGTCCTGCTGAACGATGTAGACCTTCTTGATACCCTTAATACCCTTGAGGTCGATCTCGGCAAGCATCTGCGAAGCAAGATTCTTGAGGAAGATCTCCTCTTCACCTTGAGCTTCCTTCTCGGGATCGTTGTCAACGACACGAATACGCAAGATAAGATTCTCAGCGTTATCTTCGGAGTGCATGACGAAGATGTCCTGTCCGAACATGGCACTGATCTTTGAAGCGACATCGGCCATGGTAAGGTTCTTGTCGAGCATCTGGGCACGGTCCAACTCGAGACGCAACAACCAAGGCGACTGACGCTCGAGACTGGCCTCGACTTCCTCGTCTGGAATGGCGAAGAAGGCTTCGACGAAGTCCTTGTCCTCTTCAATGACGGTAGCAGACGGGTCAGGATCGTAGTGAACCTCGACTGCCGAGGTAACGGTCTGTAGCGTGGTGTGAGCTAAAGCGGTCTGGATGACCTTGGCCGACTCCTGCGACTGGCTGTATTGCTCCGAGAGGTAGACTGTGACTGATGGCGTCTTGATGTTCTCGGCACAGTTGATGATTTCCTTCAAACGAGGTACACCGAGGGTGACGTTCTTACTCGATACACCGGCATAGTGGAAGGTGTTGAGCGTCATCTGGGTGGCCGGCTCTCCGATAGACTGCGCTGCCAAAGTACCGCACATCTCACCAGGGTTGGCGACCGAACGGGCGAACTGACCCTCGATCTCTCCGAGAATCCACTCCCAGGCTTCCTTGTTGATGTGATGTTGCTCGATGACCATCTTCGAGCAAAGGTAGGAACGCAGGTGGATCTTGAAAAGCAAGGTGGCGTTCATCTGTGCCTCCTTAGAAATAGGGTCCTCACCACGGATGACGATGAGGCGGTCCAGCACCTCGCGGAGACCAGTGATGATCTCGACGGGCGAGAGATCGCTTGGCTTGCGCTGGTCGATATGGAAGATCTGTTGGGCGTTGAGAACAAGACGGGCGACGTTCATGGGAAGCTTGACCTGCACCTGGTCCGACTGGAAGATCTCAGTACGGAGCAAGTGGCGATCAAACTCGAGCTGGGCAAACTCCTCGTCGAGCAAGTCCTGAAGCTCTTGCGACCATTCGCCAAGACCAGGGCGCAGAGTACCCTTCTTGTAGCCGCCGTCGTGAAGGTCGACATGGAACATGTGACGGAAGTCGGCGTCGTTGAGCTTGAGTGTCAAGAGCGTCTGCGTCTCGACTTGAGCACCATCGATACCATCCTCTCCGTAGGCGAACTGGATGACATTGTTGGTCGAATTACGAACGGTTCCGTCGTAGCAGACCATGACATCTTCGAGCGCCTTGACGAGACGACGCTGAATGTATCCAGTCTCGGCAGTCTTGACAGCGGTATCGATCAGACCTTCACGACCAGCCATGGCGTGGAAGAAGAACTCTTGGGCGGTAAGACCACGAAGGTAAGAGTTCTCGACGAAACCACGACTTTCGGGAGTGAAGTCGTCCTTGGTGAAATGGGGCAAACTTCGGTGGCGGAAACCGAAGGGAATACGCTTACCCTCGACGGACTGCTGACCGACACAAGCAGACATCTGCGAGATGTTGATGAAGGAACCCTTGGAACCAGCAACCACCATCTGCTTGACATTGTTGAAATCGGGCAAGCTGGTCTCGGCGTGGTTACCGACATCGTCACGGGCCTGGTTGAGAACACGATTGACGTTGGCCTCGAACGACTCTCGGAGTGTCATACCAGCTTCAACCTTGAGCCAATCGTGCCTGGCATACTTGATGTAGTCCATGACGGCGGCCTTGGCTGAGCTGATTGTGTGATTGATACTATCGGTGGTAGCCTTATCAGCCACCGTGTCACCGATACCGATCGAGAAACCATTATGCAAGAGCCAGAAGTTGACGACGCGCTGGACTCCAGAGAAAAAGCGCTTGCAAACGACGGGACCCTTCTCTCGGAAGATGATATGGATGAGACCACCGGCCGAGGCACCGACGACCTTCTTGTTGATCACGCCGTACATGATCTCTCCGTTCTCGATGTAGACACCGTCGTCCTTCAAGAAGTTGTTCTTGAGCCCCTTGTCCTTATCCAAGAAGACGTTGATACCCTTAGGGATGCACATGGACAGGATCTGCTTGCCTGACCAGTATGGCTTAGGCTTGAGAATGCAGGGCATAGGTACGACACCATCCCAGTCGGCAACCCAGAGCAAGATTTGCTGCACTTGCTGATAATCGAGCAAGCAGTCACGCAACGAGAACTTGCGGATACCACAAAGCGTGTCCTGCACGATACCCATGACGGGCTTGTTCGCCTGAGGAGAAACGATTTGACGGGGAACCCAAGCGATCTGCGACAGCTCGGCACGAGTCTCTTCGCTTTGAGGAACGTGCAAGTTCATCTCGTCTCCATCGAAATCGGCGTTGTAGGGAGGCGTGACACTGAGATTGAGTCGGAAAGTCGAGTAGTCCATGAGTTTGATCCTGTGCGACATCATTGACATCTTGTGCAACGATGGCTGACGGTTGAAGAGAATGTAGTCACCGTCCTTTAGATGACGCTCGACGATCCAACCCGGTTGCAGCGCCATATCGCTTCGCCTGTTGTACTTCAAGTCAATACGCTCTCCAGTGTCTCGGATGACGTATTTGGCACCAGGATAGTCATTGGGACCATTGCGTACGAGTTCGGAAAGCCATGCTCTGTTATATGCGGTGACTCGCTCCGGGTATGTGAGGTTACGAGCAATCGATTTGGGAACACCGACTTCGTCAAGCTCGAGGAGAGGGTCACCAGTAATAACGGTACGTGCCGAGAAGTTGACACGCTTACCCATCAAGTTACCACGGAGACGACCTTCCTTACCCTTCAAACGCGCACGGATCGACTTGATGGGCCTACCGCTCGACTGCATAGCCTGAGGCTGACCAGCGATGTCGTTGTCCATGAAAGTGGCGCAGTGGAACTGCAGCAACTGTTCGAAGTCGGCCAAGATATGCGCTGGTGTACCTTCTTGCTCCATCTTTTTGAGTGTGGCGTTGGCCCTGATGACGTCGGCCAGCTTGTATGTCAAGTCATCTTCACCACCATCCTGAACCGAGGGACGAACGGGAGGAGGTGGGACGGGGAGAACGGTCAAGACCATCCAATCGGGACGAGCGTTCTCTTCCGAGAGACCCAGCACGGCAATGTCTTCGCTCGACATCTTCTTGAGGATGGTGTGTGCCTCAGATGCAGGCAAAGGTCGCTTCTCGGCTGTAGCGATGGCCTGCTCTTCACCATCTTCATCCTCGCCCTTTCCTTTCTTCCACTGCGTAAACAGCTTGAGACCCTCTCGACGAATGTTGGGCTGGATACGTCCACAACCACCGTGACCAGGCTTGGTCTCCTCCTCAAAACCCATGCCGTCTTCCTCCTTTGGCTCATCGGCCTCGCAGACCATCTTCTTGGAGCAGTACTCCCAGACGCGCTGGAATCGACGCTTGCGACTACCACGTGTTGCCTTTACGATCTGATCAAAGACAGGATCGGTAACAACGTCTGCCTTGAGCTTACCACAGTGGAAGCAGACGCACTCGAGGATCTTCTTGACCTTGCCGAGGTATCCGATGTGGAAGACGGGTTTCGCCAGATCAATGTGCCCGAAATGTCCTGGACATTCTTGGTGACCTTCACCACATGTTT
This sequence comes from Pseudozyma tsukubaensis, assembly GCA_001736125.1. Classification (NCBI taxonomy): domain Eukaryota; kingdom Fungi; phylum Basidiomycota; class Ustilaginomycetes; order Ustilaginales; family Ustilaginaceae; genus Pseudozyma; species Pseudozyma tsukubaensis. The sequence continues at coordinate 12,921 of MAIP01000135.1, read as the reverse complement.
GACACTTGTAGTTCCTGTCGAGTGTACCGAGGCGGGGATCCGAGAGACCGCCGATTCTTGGCTTACCAGCCTCATCCTTGATGTCGGCGACTTCGATTTTGCATACCGAAAGGGCACGCTGAAGGACGATGAACGAGATTTGGTGAGGAGAGGGTAAGTAGACGAGCAAAACGGAACAGGGTCAGGTACGTCAGCAATCTGAGTCTCAAGACAAGGTGATCTGGACGCGGTGTCTCTCCGTTCTTCAGCTACTGAACCATCCAGCGCATCGGCCGTGGGGTTGCGACAGTCAAGAAATGGGAGGGGAGCAGGGCGATTCAGATACCTACAATCTCTTCGGGACTCAAAATACCGAACTGCACCTCACGCACGGGGCGGATAGGTGCAGTGGAGTGAGCAAAAGATTGACCGGCTTGAGCACTCATGATGAACTAGCGCGCAAAAGGTCGGATGTGGCTTTGCTGTAATGGACTGGCAAACAGCTCGATACTCGCAAGCAGCTGTGTTGACGAGGTGTAGGCGAGATGCTGTTGAGAACAGAGCTTTGTCCTTATTCACCACGGTGGCAGGCAACTAAGCTGCTGGAGATGTATGGCTATTGAGTCGTGACGACGGTCTACCCGATGCGGCGAAGTTGCTGAGAAGACGGCAGGACGATGCTGTGGCCGGCTCGGTACGAATCAAATGCTGTCTGAGCGTAACTTTTTTCTGGTATAGAGATGGCCGAAGCAAAGGTCGAGAAGAAGTCGAGGCTGATGCGACGCTGATGAGCTTCAAGACAACGAGTCTGGTATCAGAACGCAGACGAAAGAAGCGAACCCCGCAAGTATGGATGTCGCTGAATCAGAGGCAGAGCATGTACGGGAGTGTCGCGCGACAAGAGAGACGAGGCTGAGAGAAAACAGGTAGAAGCGGATTCACAGGGCGCGTTCCGCAAACTGCTGTAATGCAAGGTCGACAATTGCTGCTAATGCTAGTCTGAATAGCCTTGATATGAGCAGGTCAAGACCTTTTTTATTGCCTATGATTCAGGCGTGTGAAGCTGGCGGAATGCGGAAACCAAAAAGACGGAAAGAGAGATGCAACTGTCTGAATATAGCGTTTAAAACGGCGTTTGTCGGCAATTGACTATTGTCGTGGTACGGCGATGTATCAGAAGACAGTGATGAAGAAGAAGCGGTGAAGTGATTGAGGTGATGCGGAAGGTGGGTGAAAGAAGGATGGTGGCGAGAGGAGGATTGATGGCGACGAGAAGGTCTCGAAGATGACGAGCGACGAGCTCGAGATGGCAGCAACAGGCGATGAGGGAACGGCTCACTGACTGACTGAGCGAAAACGCGCGCGCTCTCTACTCACTGGATCCTTCTCAGTGTCTGCTCAGTCTCTCACCCAATTAGTCAAAGCACGGCGAGACTGCTCTGCTGCCGCTAAACAGAGCAAGAACAACAGCTGAGCGCGGCTTTGGCTTGACTGCGCGAATACCAAATGCGAAGAAGCGCAAGAAACGGCAGCTCGCCAGTCTTCTTGTCCTCTTCATTTTGCTGTTAGGGATTTTCGAAAATGCGTGATCGACTGCGAGAGCAATTTTTGTTAGTAGCTTGATCCTAACAGCTAGCGGGAAAAAGGCCCAGTTTGGCTGTGCTTCTCTCCACACTCTGTGTTGTGCTGTGCTGCGCTACGCAGCTGCTTCTGCCGGAATGCTTACCCTTTCTGAAATTGTGCAGCCAAAGCGAGGCGCGATTGTGCTGGGCTCAGGCGATCCGCATATCTCAAAAGCTGAGTTGCAAGCGAAACTGCGTCAGGGCACAGCTTTGGTGCTTCGTAGACGCAATGCGCAAGGGCCCATCTGCGAAACACACACTCTCACTCAACCTCGCCAAAGGCAAGCTGAGACCCTCTTTGTTCCTCAACTTAGCCGACACCACCTCATCGTCTTCCTCCTCATCCTCTCATCCTTCATTCCTCACGAGCATGCCCATATCGGCAACTCTTGTCGTCGTCACTATCCTGAATCTAGTGGCTTGATACACCCGGACACGGAAACGACTTCAGCATCCACTCACCATCCATTCCATCCGGCCCGACGTCCCTTCATACGTTCAGCGACGTGTCGGTCGATCAAGACCAGCAACACCATTGGCCCTGACGCTGTCGCACGCAGCCCTCTTCTGTGCAGCTAGGTATCAAACTCGCCAAAGATGTCCGCACTTTGGTCCGGATGGGGCGCTGACGCCTTCACAGAGCAGGTCGATAAGGCCACTTCCGAGCTCCTGCCCGTTGGCTCAGAAGATATTGCTCTCAATCTCGAGATTTGCGACCAGGTTCGAGCCAAACAAGTCCCACCTAAGCAAGCGATGCAGGTGCTGAAGCGTCGAGTCAGTCACAAGAATCCCAATGTTGTGCTCCTCGCCCTCGGCCTTACCGACATCTGCATCAAGAATGGTGGCGATCACTTCTTGCAAGAAGTCGCCTCACGCGAGTTCATGGATAACCTCGTTTCAGTGCTGCGCAACCCTGCCGGTGTAAACAACGACGTCAAAGCGAAAGCGCTGGGTCTCATCCAGAACTGGTCGCAAATCGCACAAGCCAAACCAGCACAGATGAGCTACATCACCGACATCTACAAGCAACTCAAGAGCGACTCCAAGTTCGACTTCCCACCACTCGACCCCAACGCAGTCGCATCCGCTGCGCTCGTCGAAACACTCACTGCTCCTGAATGGGTGGATGGCGAGGTATGCATGCGCTGCCGTACAGCTTTCACCACCTTCAACCGCAAGCATCACTGCCGAAACTGTGGTAATGTCTTCTGCCAGCAGTGCTCCAGCCACAACATGGCTCTTCCCTGGTTCGGCATCGGTCAGGATGTACGTGTCTGTGATGGATGCCATACTCGCAAAGGTCCGCCCAAGAACGCAGCGAAGCTTTCCCGTTCCAAAAGTGCCAGCTCGTCTTCACCGTCCTCCACCAGCAAACATGTTCCGACTGGCCGAGGCGCTTCATCTGGCCACCAACGCTCCGCTACAACAGGCAGCAAGTCGAAGCGCAGCGCCGCACGTCAGAAGGAGGACGAAGAACTCGCTCTTGCCATCAAACTCTCGCTCGAAGCTTCCGGTCAGGGCAGTGCGGACTCTTTTGGTGCACCCAGCCACCCATCAGCTGCAAAGGCTAGCACAGAACGAGCTCCGAATGGTCGCGTGCTGGAGGGTACAGATGCAGATGAAGACCCGGACCTGGCAGCTGCTATTGCCGCAAGTCTTCGCGACTGGGCTCCACCTCAGCCCAGCGCGCCAGATGGGCTCAACGATGCAGCCGGATCAGCACCAGCAGGCGCTGCAGCCTCTTACGGAAACGGCCCCGAAGCAACACGCTTCGATCTGCCTCTGCCCCCTTCGCTCGACTTGGCACCCCAAGATGTGGACAACATCTTGACCTTCTCGCAGACAATACAGACACACCAGGCTCACAACCAGCGCACCGGTACAGTTGGCGCACCGGTGCCTCCGCCCGTCCAAGCACTCTACGAAAAGGCATCGTCGGCACGTCCGCGAGTCGCGAGAAACCTCGAAGAAGGTCATCGACGCCATAACGTGTTGGTTTCGATGCATGACAAGCTGACCGAAGCCGTGCGACTGTATGACCGCCTGTTGGATGCTCAGATGACACGTCCGGCCCAAGCCTATGCGCCACACGGGTACCAGCAGCCCGGCTATCAATTACCTCATCAGCAGCAGCAGAGCTATGGCTATGGCTACGATCAAGCACCGCCCCCACACGAAGCGCACTATGCAGCCATGCACGCAGGACCTTCTTCTCTTTACCCTCAGGCACCACAGTCTCACACTGGCGCCAACGCGGAGTACGCCAGCGCTCCCGGTCAGTGGCCTCCTCAGCATCAACAGCACGACGCACAGCAGTATCACCATCATCAGCAAGCATATGCATCCCAAGCACCTCATTCGCAATACGCAGCACAACAACAGCAACATCCAAACCAGCAATACGCTCCTCAATACGACGCGCCTCAGGCAGGGGCACCGTACGCGAATGGCGCGTATGCTGATCCGAACCAGGCGGCGTCTCCCTCGCCGGCAGCAGCCTCTGCGCAGTATGGAGCTTACGGTTATCCTGGCGCGCCGGCCGGTCATCCTTCGCACTTGCAGGCCAACGGAGCCGGTTACCCTGCTGGAGCACCGTACGCTGAAAGCAATGGAGCGCAGGAGATGCCATCAAGCGGCGCAGCCGGATCGCGAGGACCACTTTCCGTACGCACTGAGGGCATCGCCGGTGGTGCCGCTTCCAGCGTCTCTACGTCCGTGCCCGTTGTTGAAGAGAGTCATGGAGATGACTCGATGACTACTTCACGACTGTCGGCAGACAACTCGATCTCGAGCCGGAATGGATGGAATGCAGTGCCCATCACGGCTGTTGCACCTCCCTCTCAGCCCGAGAGTTCGGGTCCCACAGGACAACAGGAAGGACAGCCACAACAACAGCCGTCGCATGAGCAATACCCTGGCTACCACCACCCACAACAGCCTCAAGAACATCAGCAACACCAGCCACAGCATCAGCACCAGCAGCAGCCACAAGCACAGCAAGCACAAACGCCCGCATCGATTCGTGCTGCATCGCAGAGCGGTCATCAACAGCCAAACAAAGTCGACACCAGCTATCTTCCCATCTTCCCTGTGGCACCTCACCCAGACAACGGATTCGCCAACGAGCGACCTACAGCTGAGGGCGCCTCACCCATGGCGAGCCCGTACACCAATGCACCTTCATCGGCAGGCATGTGGCAGAGCTCAGCAGGCAAGAGTCCAGCTACGGCCAATCCACCGGCTCCTGAAGCGGCTCTGATTGAATTCTAGGCGGGCTTGTCGGCAAAAGGATTCGAACGAGCTACTATCATACAGTGTACTCGCTCATGAGCATTGTGTGGCACACTAGCATCTGTTCGCATGGCAGCAGATCACGCAGTAATGTTATCGTCGTCGCGACCAATCCCAGAGTGTCGATATGAGAGTCGTGTGCCGGCGTAAGGTATGAGACTTGAAGTGTGTGGCATATAGCATGCAGTTGAGCCGACCGGCAATGGCAATGATTCTTGATTGTGATTGTGAGCGTTCTGGTTGGTTCGGCGCAGTGTGATCCGCCGTTTCTGACCTGCATATTCGGATATCACCGTTGCTCTCTTAAAACCGCTTTAAGAAAAGAAAAAGAAAAAGAAAAGAAAAAGAGAGAAAAGAAAAAAGTGGAGGAATGAACGCGAAGTCGCCTTCTTAGCCAACGCGATCCACAAGAACTCAGAAACCACCAATGGTCGGTCCGAAATGCAGAAAGACCCTCTTCTGTGCTTGGCAAGCGATGCGGCGGTACATCAGTCTATCAGTCAGTCACATGGCGGCAAAGGGAAGAAGAAATCCTCAAAGTCCACAAATTTCGGCTACACAAACGATGTGACTGACGAGCGCTCGGTGTCCCTGATGCACACACACACACACACACACACACACACACACACACACACATGCCGTGGCTCAGCTTGACTCAATCCTTGCCGTCATTCGCTGTGTGTCAAGCGTACAGCAGCTCACAGCAGCATGTGTGACCTTGACTGCACGTCGGCGTGGGCGAGTGTGGGTTCTTTGCTTCTGTGTGTGGGCGTGTGTGCTTGGTGCTTGTGGCTCGTAATTTTTGGTCTGTGGTTTGTGCCAGGTCGCGGTCAAAGAAGAAGCTCAGCTGGACCGTGATATGAGTAAGGGTTTGGCATCTCCCCTTTTTTTTTTGTGAATCTTCGAGTGAGACGTCAAAGGCTGACGACATTCACAATTGGTGATCCTTGGGCTTGCTTCACAACCTTCTCGATCCACTTCCTCATCCTCATCGTCCTCAAGCTTGTCTTGAACTCTCTTCTCACTCTGGACCCGCTCTCGACTCCAGCTTCACTCCTCCTTCCGGAATCACTTCTCGCTCAACTTGAGATCCCTGCCGGCGCCCGTATCAGCTTGATCATCGTTCGGGTCGTCGGTCCTCGACGCTCTTTTACTTTTCGCAGGGCCGCCCGTCGCATCTTGGTCTGCATCATCCATAGCAGCTGACTTACAGCCTGTTCCGAAATCCGCCTCTAAGGAAAGGCACGATCTGCAACACTTTTGGGCACCAGGCAGCAAACTACATCGTCGGCGCCCCAGCTGGACGGGATCATTACGATCAACTAGGAAGTAGGCACGAACAGCCTTGACCCCAGCGTCAGCTCCATCTTGCCGCTCAACATGCAGACTTCACCAAGAAGCTGCGCCGGGCGCCCCGTTTGGAACGGCATCGACTGGGACGTATGTTTCCACCAGCAAGTACTCAATTCGTCAGTGCCATTGGCGCTTGTGTTGCTCTCCTTGCTCGCTCTCATCGTCCACCAAGTTCGTCGACGCCGCGCACTCACAGTCTCGGCACAGCATGTAGCAACACTCGACCCGGGAGCTTCGTCTTTCTCGGCTGTCGTACACGCTCCATCTCGGTCCGCGCCGCAGCAAGGCTCTTCGACGTCGGGTGGTTTGACTAGTTTGCCTCGTCGCTTGCTCAGCGCCATCTTGCCCTGGAACTCCTCTCGCATCCTTCGCAGCAACAGCGTATCTTCTGCTCGTTCGTCAACGCGCGCAAACGGCGCTTCCAAATTCGACCCAGCAGCCGCAGCTTCGCAGGCCGCACTCGAGGTCTTTCACACCGAGAACGCCGTTATCCTCAACGAGGTTCACCTTACACCACCCACCGTTCGCGATCATGCCGCTCTAGAGCGACTGCGCCGTCTCGAGCTGTTGCGTCGCATCATTGATGTCTTTGGCTCGGTGACACTCGCAGCGCTTCACGCCGGTGATAGGGCTACGGGCTGGCACTCGAGGAGCTATCAGGTCTACTGGGCTGTCCTCTGGTTCTACCTCGCTTCGCTATCTGCCTACTCGCTCGCCACCAAGCATTCTTTCTTCTCGCACAAGGCAGCGCTCATGTCCATTTACGTCGGAATCACCCTCTTCAACCTCCGTACTGCGCTCCTCAATCACGCGGCACACCCTGCATTGCACCCAAGAGGCGCCGTGGTAATTACCGCGATCGAGCTTCTTGTTGGCTGCATCGTCCTGGCGCCTACACTGCTCTTCCCTCTGCAGACTGTGCTCCCCCGCGATCTGCGAGCTATCTACACCACAATGTCGCCCGAGACCCAACATGGTGTACCTGGAACCGCTTTCCCTTCGCCTCGCCTCTCCAGTGTCGACCTTCCCGGGCAAGCACGCGCGCAAGCCACTGTTGAGCCAGCCGCGGACGCACTTGGAGAACTCATTCCTGCGCCAGAGGAGACTGCCTCGCTCCTTTCGCGTGCTACGTTCGGATACATCACCCCGGCCATCGTCAAGCACTACAAGATGCAATTCACACTTGCCACCATCCCGGACTTGCCTGTTGCTGATAAGGCCGCTGCTGTTGTAGCCTGCTTCCGTGCTTACACGTCGGCTCGCTCCGAGGAACCGATCACGTCTACTTCACCATCTCGCAACTCGCCCAAGCAGGGTCTGCATGCCGGTCTGTCTCCTTCCACGCGTCCTCTTTGGCGACGTCTCTTTGGTCACTTCAAGTGGTTCCTTGTCCTTCAATTCTTCTGGGCCACACTGGAAGCCGTTCTGGATCTTGTCCCTCCTTTCTTCCTGCAAAAGATCCTGGCCTTCATCGCAGCGAGGGGCGAACAGCGTCGCAATGGCAACAAGGAGGGCCTTGAGCCACTCCACCTAGGTATCCTCTACGCATTCGGTATGCTTGTAGGTCAAATCTTCGCCTCCATCTCGGCTTCACGTGCACTCTTCATTGGCAGACGTATCTGTATTCGCCTCCGTGCCATCCTCATCACCGAGATTGTCACCAAGACGCTCCGACGTAAAGACATTGGCGGCACTGGTGACAAGGAAGATGCTGAAAAGGACAACGAGGACGAGGAAGCCGACGATGACTCCACTGCTGCTGCCAAGAAGAAAGCGGCCGCTGACGGCGACAAGGACAGCGCAACGCCCAAGCGTGCCACCGACGGCCAAGTCGTCAACCTCATCTCGGTCGACGTCTTCAAGGTCTCTGAGATCTGCGCCTATCTTCACTTCCTCGCACCACGTGCCCCACTCGTCATCGGTCTCTGTCTCATCTACCTGATCGTCTTGCTTGGCTGGTCTGCCGTCATTGGCTTCCTCGTTCTATTGGCTTCGCTGCCCATCCAGACTCTAGTGTCTCGATGGTTCGTCAAGCTGCAGAAGCGTCTCCTCGAGACCACCGATAAGCGTCTCAATCTGGCCACAGAGGTGCTGGGCTGCATCAAGACGGTCAAGTTTTTCGCATGGGAACGCTCCTTCAACGAACGCATGGACGAGGCTCGTCAACGCGAGCTTCACGTCTTGGGTCTTCGCTACCTTGCATGGCTTTGCAACACCTTCACCTACATGGGTACTCCCATGCTCGTCACCTGTGCCACATTCGGTGCTCACACCAAGATCTTCCATCAGCCTTTGACGGCTGAAAAGGCTTTTACGGCACTTGCACTCTTCAACACCCTTCGTAACCCGCTCGACGCTCTGCCGGACATGATCGTGCAGATTCTCAACTCGCTCGTATCCGTACGTCGAATCGACACATACCTCCGCGAAGAGGAGACGCAAAAGTACCAGCAGCTTCTTCGCGATGAGGACTCAAGCGATTGGGGAGAGATCGAGGGCGGCAGCAACGGTGACGCAGCTGCTGCTGACGCCAATGCTGGATCGTCTGCAACTGGCTCTCATCGCCTCATTGGATTCGAAGATGCCTCTTTCACCTATGCTGATGACGATACCCAAGTGGACGAAGGCGCATTCTGCCTTCGCGAGATCAACCTGCGCTTCCCCGTCGGCAAGCTCAGCATCGTCGCAGGACCTGTCGGTTCCGGCAAGACCACGCTGCTCATGTCGCTGCTGGGTGAAACACGTCAGATCAGCGGTCGCACCTTCATGCCCTGCCCTGTTGCACGTGCCACTGCACCTGTCGACCCTGTCACTGGCCTCAGTGAATCGGTCGCTTACTGCAGTCAAAGCCCATGGTTGCTCGGCACGACGCTCAAAGAGAATGTCCTCTTCGGCTCGCCTTACGATGAACGTCGTTACCGTGCTGTGATCAAAGCTTGCGCGCTTGAACCTGATCTCAAGATCCTCGAATATGGTGACGAGACCGAAGTTGGTGAAAAGGGTACTTCGTTGTCTGGAGGACAGAAGGCGCGTATTGCACTCGCCCGAGCACTCTACTCGTCAGCTAAGCATGTCCTCATCGACGATGCGCTATCGGCTGTCGACAGTCATACCGCCAAGCATCTTTACCGCCACGCGCTCAAAGGAGCCCTCGCAAAGAACCGAACCATCATCCTCGTCACACACGCCATCAGCTTGTGTCTCCCTGGTGCTGCCTTTGCCGTTGCCATGGACAACGGCAGCGTCGTCGTAGCCGGAACACCGGCTGTTGTCAATGCCACTGGCGTCTTCTCGGAGGAAGGTGAGGCTTTGCAGTCCAGCCTCAAGGCGGGCCACAGCGCCGAGCATGACAACGAAGAAATGACCATCGAAGAACTCGCAGCAGGAGGTAGTGACGAAGCGGAGCGTGAAGAGATGGCCAAGAAACTCGAAAAGAAGAAGGCGCACACCAACGAAGAGACGTACAGCGCGGGTGCTGTGGGCACGAAGAACTACGGTCTTTACTTGGGCTCGGTTGCCAGCAAGACAAAGTATGCCGTCCTTCTGTGGGGCTCGCTGCTCCTGTTCTTCTTCACAGTGCGTGCGCTTGACATTGGCTCGGGTGCTTGGCTCAGAGAGTGGGCAGGCTCGCACGACTACCGTGAAGAGGGTAACAACATCCGCATTGCTTCCGCCGGTACCACCGCTACACAGAAGCCTCGATACACGTACGAACATGTGCAAACCTTCATGACCACGCCGTTGATCGACACCATCTGGACCACTCGACCCACCTGGCTCAGCGCATCCCACCTGGACAACCTCGTGCACCACTTGCCTAAGGCATTCGCCACGACGACCCATGGTGTTGCTACAGCCGCACACAATGCAACGGACTACTTGCTCTCAGGCACCTACACTGCAGCTGAGCATCTGCAAGGCCAGCGCGTGCTGTCATTCGAACCTCGCACCAGCAGCGTTCACAACAGCAGCATCGGCATCCGATCTGCGATGATGACACAGGACCGGGGCAGCAGCGCCGAGGACCTCGACACGTACTACCTCAGCATCTACCTGGCCATCTCGCTTGGCTTCATGATCATGGCCGTTCTGCGTGATGGCTATGAGTTCTTCATTTCGCTTCGAGCGTCGCGACGCATCTATCGTCGACTTACGGACGCCATTTTGAATGCGCGACCTCAATTCTTCGACCGCACTCCCGTTGGACGTATCATGAACCGTCTCTCGAAAGACATCGAGACGATTGATCAGGAGATGGCGGTATGCATGTTGTTCCTGCTCGAGTGCACGCTCACAGGTGCTGCGATCCTGGTGTTGATCTGCTGGGCTACACCTGCCTTCTTAGTGGTTGCAGCGATTGTGATCTGCGTGTACTGGGTCATTGGTGCTCTTTACCTGGTCAGCTCGCGTGACTTGAAGCGAATCGAGTCGGTGGAACGATCGCCTATCTACACGGTGGTAGGTGAGGTGCTGAACGGCTGCGTCATTATCCGTGCCTACGGCGATGCCGGTCGCTTCACTCGACACTGCCTGCGTCTGGTAGACAAGGCGAACCGAGCCTTCTTCTTCCTCTGGTATGAGAACCGATGGCTCTCTGTTCGCGTCGACATCGCCGGAGCTTCGGTCGCGTTCTTGTCAGCTGTCTTCTTGCTTTTGCGTCCGGACACGGAAGCAAGCTTGGCTGGTTTCGTGTTGGCATATGCCATCACGTTCGTTGAGTCGGTGTTGTGGATTGTACGCATGTACACGCAGACCGAGATCAACATGAACAGTGTAGAGCGTATCAGCGAGTATCTGGATCTGGAGCCAGAGCGACAGTTTGGACAGGAGCCACCGGCGTACTGGCCGAGCAGCGAAGGCAAGATCGTGATCAAGAATCTGGCAGTACGATACACTCCTGAGTTCCCACGTGTGCTGGACGGCATTGATCTCGAGTTTCAGCCTCGCGAGAAGGTGGGCATTGTAGGACGCACCGGATCTGGCAAATCAACATTGGCGCTGTGCTTCTTCCGCTTCCTGGAAGCCGAGCAAGGTTCGATCGAGATTGACGGCATCGACATTGCATCGATCCCGATTCGCACGCTACGAGAGCGACTGACAGTGATCCCACAAGACGCTCAGCTGTTCAGTGGTACGGTGCGATCGAACTTGGATCCTTTCAACTCGTACGAAGACGGCGAGCTGTGGATGGCGCTCGAGCGGTGTCGATTGGCTTCGTTTGCTACACCGGCAGCATCGCGAGCCGTCAGCCGCGCACCTAGCCGACCTGGCTCACCTGGACCCGAGGACGAGAGCACAGTCGATGGCGAAGGGATTGAAGCAGTGGCAGACGCCGAGATGTTGGCTCGAACCAACATCATCACTTCGCTCGACGCTGTTGTCGAGCAGGGAGGACGCAATTTCTCGGCAGGTCAGAAGCAGCTTCTGGCCCTCGCTCGTGGATTGCTCAAACTGCGCGACAGCCGAATCTTGGTGCTTGACGAAAGCACAGCCAACTTGGACTCTGCCTCGGATGCACAGATCCAAAAGACAATTCGACAGGAAATGGCACCGCAAGCCACGATCATCACGATTGCACACAGGATCAAGACGATTGCGGACTACGACAAGATTGTTGTGTTGGGGAAAGGCAAAGTGGTGGAATGTGGATCGCCGTTGTCGTTGATGGAGGATGAGTCGAGTGTCTTCCACTCGATGTGCGAGCAGAGTGGTGAGATGGGAGAATTGTTGCGTATTGCTAAGGAGGCTGATGCCGAGCGTGCAGAGTCATCGTCATCGTGAGAAGCCAAGGCTGCCAATTCGACTACTGCTTCCAAGTAAGCACGACCGGCATCGTTGCACAAAGTCGAAGGCAAACTCATGTATATTGAATAGAACATCATTTGTGATCATCTCGGAACGATAGTAGGTTTGTGCATCTGTGCGTCGTGGCTAACAGAAGCATCGATTGAGCCGACAGAATCGAACAAAGTGACGCCCACAGAGGAGGGTGGGAAGATCACGATGCAAGGAGACGGGGAAGAAGGAGATCCTCTATACGGGTGTTCCTGCGATAGAATCGAAACAAGCAAACGCGGGCTGTAAGGAAGCAGAAACGGCGGCGTCGACACAGTTGAACGAGCGAGAGTGTGCTCTCGTTGGCAAGGTCGCAGATGGTTCTGCAAGGAGGTTCAGAAGGGTGAAGCAAAAAGAATAAATGATGAATAAATTCGATAAAAAGGTGATAAATTAGGGTTGACGGTCCGACAGCGACCACGTTGAAAAGGAGCCAATCCGCCGATGCAGAGGAAGAAAAGAAGCCTTCTCTTCTTGTGACGGTACGTCAACCTTGTTTCCACTCTCTCACTCCATACTCGATTCTTCGAGACAACGAAGTGAATAGACCGAGAGCAGCCAAAAGGGAGAAGAGCGTTCGGCTTTGTCGCTGCCGAACTCTAGCCCAAACAGAAGCGGCGGTGTAGATACACCCACATACAAAGTGCGGCGGCGGTACCGTGGACCTGATGTGTGTGAGGACCCACTCGGATTGCATTGCATTCTGGCGTTCCGAGTCGAGGGGTGTTTGATGAAGTTAAGCCAGCCAGCCAGCCGGTCGCCTTTTGTCTCTTCTATGAAGGTACACACACACACACACACACACACACACACACACACACACACACACACACACACA
>MAIP01000134.1:0-37292 GCA_001736125.1 Pseudozyma tsukubaensis | reverse complement strand
GGGACCGTCTTCAATTTGTACTGGACCGTCTGGAATATCTAGACCACCTTGGACCGTCTCTGCTAGCAGAGCACAGCGTCAAATTGGAACGCCTCAGATTTGAATTGGGAACGCCTTGAATTTTGAATTGGAACGTCTGCCAGGTAAATACAAGCGCATGTCCAATTTGAATTGGGACCGTCTTGAATTTCTAGCTGGACCGTCTCCCAAGGGACCAGGCGCGCCTCAGAAAGAGAGCCTTCCAACAGCCTTGGAAGTAGCAGCAGCAGTGTGATGCTGCTGTGGTCCCACTTCCTTGCCCTCATTGATGAAGTGTCTGAGAGCTTTGCACTGCTCAAACCTCTGAGCTTGAACTTGTTGCTCAGTGCCACCAAGAGCTTGGACTAGATCATGCCTGATGGCTTGCCAGGAGAAAGAAGAAGCCATTCCAGTCACAAACTCTGTCTGAGAAGGAGGGTGAGGATGAAAGTGAAAGGACTGGAAATGGAGGCAAAGCTTCCCCAGGCATTGAGGTAACTGTGAACCTCATCAAGGCGGTGAACAGACTCCTCTTGCAAAAGACTTTGTGATGATGATATGATTGCTGCAGCAGACTGACAGTCTCCAAGTGTGATCAGCACAGCTTTGTGGTCTGAAGTTGTTGAGACATGCTTGACCTCAGAAAGGAATGGCGCCAGCAGAGTTGAGATATTAATCAACACAATGCAATGTGCAGAGTAGTGCTCCATTTGGCAAGAAAGCCTTGTATATGAGGCACCTGTGGGGTAGGGGTGCCTATATGTGTCCACAAGGCTCACAGGATTGATCAAGTAAGCAATGTGACTTCATCTGGTATTTCTCCTGGCAGCAGCAATGCTATTGGCAGTCCACTTGGGTACTGCATTCCAGTCAGCTCCCACAATAACCAAAGGTTGCTTCTCGGCTGCCCAAATACTTGGGTAGAACATGTCAAATGGGAATGCCTCCAGTGTGTACCTGCTGCTGTTGAAGCCATGGATTGACCAAACAACAAGGCTCTTTGAAGGTTTTTCATCAAAAAGATCCTCAGAGAATTGGATCTTGACCAGCATGACTCTGTCAAAAGTGAAGACCAATCCAATGAACTGGAGAGGAATGCAACAAATGAAGCCACAATCAGGAGTGAGGCAGCCATTTGTGTCTGGCGTCCAAAGACTAGGAAGCCAATTGGCAGCAGTAGCACCAGAGATTGTGCCAGCACCATCACAGGGAGCAGTAGCAGCTCAACATTCCTGCAAGCAAATGATGTCTGCAGTGCAAAACGCATTGTTGGTAGGGTTGAGGAGGTCAACTTGGCAAGAACAAAGATGGAAAGCTGCTAGAACTCAAGTTGCACTGTGCCTCTACCAACCACTGTCCAGTTCCCAAAACTCTTGACTTGTCTGCAACTCTGCAGCACCCCTTGGTGCCAAGGAACCTTTCCCTTGCCAATAACTATTTCCCATGTTGCATAGATTCACCCTGCAACTGACTCCACAACAAGGTTTACTTCCCTCTTTGCATGTATTCCTTAGTTTGCTCATTAGCAACAGGGTGTTGCATGCCAGATTACATTCTCTCTAGCTACCTCTTGGTGTTGTGTGTGCAACAGCCTTCCAATAGCATCCACACAATACCCCTGGCATTCCCTTGCTACTTTTCTGTGTGCCCTTGGTACCCACAGCAACCTCTCTAATCCCACAGCTGCCCTTGACTGTGGCTGCTCTCAGACTTTATCAACTAGCAGCACTCACACCCTATGGTCCTAACATTGAGGAAGACAAGAATGTCTTTGAGCCGGCATGTATTGCAGAGCGCATGTTCACAGATGAGGACAAGTGCACCAAGCAAATGTAGCCTCCATGCTCAATGTTCTCCTCAAAAATCTCTTCCTCTTCCACCATAGGTTTGACAAGCTTCAGTATGTTCTCATCAACAAAGTGGAGCAATATTCCAAAAGCATCAACCTCCCCACTTGCCTAGGACTCTACATGCTCAGCAGTCTTGGCCTCAAGATCCAGACATTGCTTTTTTGCAAGGAACAGCTGCAAGCTACTTATTTGCAAAGTTCAGCTGCAAGCTACCTTCAACAAGATCCACATCAATGTCACAGAAGAACCCATCAAGGCAGGCGCAGAGGATGCCAGTGCAGCCAAAACTGCGCAGGACAGTTGTGTTGAGGCTTCATCCAGGCACAGGGGCACCTTTGAGGACATGCTTGCAAGCAGCCAGTCTCAAGGAGATCTCCAATATCACCAAGTGGCTTGCATTGCACTATGGTCAGAAGATGCGCAATGCACAAGCACTCATAGCAAAGATCAATGAAGCCTTCAGAGGATAGGGAGGGCCTCATGCACGCTCAATGCTGAGCCAGTCCTTAACGCAATGCCTGGCTTCAAGCAGCCAAGACCTATTGGCCAGTACAAGTGCACCAAGAACACGGTCCTCTCAGAGCTTGCAAAGAAGTTCCGCATCACCTCACAAGAGCTTGCTACCAACTTCTTGAGCTCCTCTCGTCGATTTTCCCGCTAGGATCCCATGTGTCGCCATCCAAGCTTGCCAAGCAGTTCACAGGCGCCGCATTGGGGTGCACTGTCAGCAGAGATTGCCTTCGCCAAGGCTCAGACGATGCTCAGCCAGGAGAGCGGCAAAGACCCTACACTCGAGCGAGAGATTCGTCGACTCTTCAAGGATGCTGCCGAAATCGACATGCATTGGCTCGGTTGTTTTCCTGGTTAGTCAAGCCCGTAGTCAGCCGACCTGAACTTGATGTACGTGTGCTAAGGATTAACGTGGACAGCACGGGCAAGGCGAATGATCGGGGAACGAGGGGCACAAGCTGGACAGAAAAGAGGCAACACTGTTGACTCCGATGATGGGAATGCATCTTCATGTGACAATTGCGTATCTACGAATGTGGGAAAAGGAGACGTCTACGTTTACTCTCTTTGCTGTGTTGCGCGCGGGCGCTTAGATCAAAGACTGGGCCTCGAGCAACAAAATGATCGAGTGAGTGATCTCGGCGACGCTCTGTCGGCTGATGTCGACGATAAGGTCAGCATCGGTAGGCTCCTCGTAAACGTCGTCGACGCCGGTGAAGCCCTTGATCTGACCAGCCCTGGCCTTGGCGTAGTTGCCCTTTCGGTCGGTCTTCTCGCAGTATTCCAAAGGAGTAGCGACGTGGATCAAGAAGAAGTTGCCAGCACCACCAGTCTTGGAGATGGTGTCACGGGCAAGGGCACGCGAAGACTCGTAAGGGGCGATGGGGGCGGCGATGACGGCAGCGCCGGCACGGGTGAGTTCAGCAGCAACGAACGAGATGCGCTGGATGTTCTTCTGGCGGTCTTCAGGGCTGAAGCCAAGCTCGGAAGACAATTCGGAGCGAACAGTCTCGCCGAGAAGGAGCGAAACGGAGCGTCCACCCTGTTCGTTGAGCTTGACCTGGAGGGCACGAGCGATCTGGTCCTTACCCGAGTTGTGGAGACCGGTGAGGAAAAGGGTGAAACCCTGCTTGGCCTTGGGAGGGTACGACTCGCGGAGAGTCTTGACGACGGACTCGTAGGAGAACCAGTCGGGGATGGCAGCACCGGTGCGGAGACGGCGACGGAGCTCGGTACCGGAGATGTCCATGGTCTGAGTGCCAGCCTCGACCTCGTCGACGGGTTGATACTCGTCTGTGGAAGGGATGTAGGTCATCTGTTGGAAGGGGACCATTTCGATTCCGAGCTCCTCGGTGTACTTGGTAACAAGGGTCTGGGCATCGTAAGGGCCGTAGAAGTCCTTTCCGCTCGAGTCTTTGCCGGGACCGGCGTGGTCACGACCGACAATGAAGTGGGTGACACCGAAGTTCTTGCGGATGATGGCATGCCACAAAGCCTCACGAGGACCACCCATACGCATGGCCAAAGGAAGCAAAGCAAGAGTGGCCATGCCGTTGGGGTAACGGGGCATCAAGCTCTGGTAAACGCGAACACGGGTGTAGTGGTCAACGTCTCCGGGCTTGGTCATACCCACAACGGGGTGGATAAGGACGTTGGTCTGACGCTGACGAGCGGCACGGACGGTGAGCTCACGGTGAGCACGGTGCATAGGGTTACGGGTCTGGAAAGCGACGACCTTGCGCCAAGAGATCTTGGCAAAGTGTTGCCTCAACTCGGCAGGGGTGAATCGAAGCTCGACGTAGTCGTAGTAAGCGGGCTTGGAGATGGCCTGAACTTCACCACCGACGTAGAATTCCTTGACGGACTTGTGGAGGTAGGTGATGGCAGGGTGAGCGAGATCATCGGAACCGAAGACGGCCTTGGCCTCACGAACCTTGTCGACGGGGTAGACGTCGGTGACGGTAAGGATGGCGATGGCGTTGTCGTCACGAGGGTCACGGAGAGCGACACGGGCACCCTGCTGGAGACCGAGGGCCTGGATCTGCTGCTGGTTGACATCGAGAGTGATGGGCATGGGGAAGAGGTTGCCATCGGCCAAACGCATGGTTTCGAGACAGCCGTTGTAGTCGACCTGGTTCATGAAACCCTGGAGAGGGGAGAAACCACCGTTGATGATGAGTTCGAGATCGCAAAGCTGACGCTCGGTGAGGATGATCTCGGCAAGGGTGTCAGCCTCGGCGGCGAGTTGAGGAGCGATAGGAGCATCGCGAACGAGCAAGTCCTTGAGGACACCACCGTGAGGAGCGTTAGCCATTTTTGCGGATATGAAAGGATGAGGATGGAGGAGAGAGGGATGAGGATGATAGAAGAGAGGAAGGAAGGGTGACGACGAAATCGGAACAAGATGATGTTGACCCACACTCTGTCAACTTTTCCTGTGTTGGTGCATTCGCGCTGTCCAGCTGTTCCGCTATTGCACTGTTCAACTGTGCAGAAACGTGATCTCGTTCATGCCGCACTGGCAATTCGCAATGCTGTGACCCTGAGTGACTGCCAAAGTACCAAAAGCTCTGGGATGCCGGCAGTCCCGAACAGACAGCAGACTATGTGAATCATGACATCGGAAGATCCGACACCACAGAGTGCACGGCTTGGCATTGCGAATTTCATTTTTCTTGAGAACAAGAAAAGCGGACAGGAGAACCGCAAGCGAAGGCACTTGATGGAATCAAAGAGATGTACCTCGGCTCAATCCTTTTTCATCGCTCAAAGATCAAGAGATTAAAAGATGAGGCGGAAAGCCAGCCGAGGAGAGCAAAAGACTGGGACGACCGGAAGATCCTCAAGAAGAACTGTAGTGTGTGACTGAGAAATGTCAGTGCACGGCCTCGACTTCCGCCTTCCGTGCCTTCGTTTCACAGCCGCGATCTTCTTGAAGTTTTTATCGGCCATTCACCGATGACAATACATTCGACTTTGCAAATAGATGGCTTCCATCGTGTGTTGCGTCAAGCACATACGGCATATAGACAGCGAGAGCCATGGCAAGTTTGTCAATCTGAGGAAAGATGAGCCGGACTGGCGCGGCAATAGACAGACAGAGCTGGCACAACTTGACTTGCAGAGTGCCAAAGCTGTGAGCTTGTGCGGGGCGATCGCATCGAGCATACAGCTGCGTTTTCTGTTAACTTTTTGCAAAACGTACTGACTCACAGCCTGTTTGTCTTCGGTCTGTTGTCTGATTGATCTTCTCGAGGACCCTTGCACTGACGGCTGCATGGCGGAGAAATTTGTGCTCAATGTCATTCGTCGAAGGGTTCAGAGACTGGGCTAGAGCCCAAGCTGACACGCCGATGAAGAACCAAGACGCATGTTGAAATTCAAATGGCGTGCTCGACCCTGAGCATCCGGCTAAGGAAGCATTTCTTCTTTTCGTGCGAGCAGCGCGCAGTCTTACTTCTGAGTAATGTTGTTTCATCGGCGTAACAACTACGTCAAAAATTCATGAGAGTGGTTGTCGGGATCGTCCGTCATCGGCTAACACCGATCCGATTTGAGCATCTGATAGACTCACAACGGAACATGACTTTCTGACTTTGTCAAGTGTTGATCAAAATCAATTCCCATACCCGTGGAACGAATGGCAACACACTTGTTCATGTGTAACATTGGCCTACCTTTGGCTGTTCCGACGCATTCCATCCTTTCAGCCTAACGCCTCCACAGTCTGATGCAAACCACCCGAAGCTGATAACTGGACGAACGAATCTGAATTGCTGAATGCATTACGTATCTTGAGCGAGAACTCTAGTGGTCGCGGCCAGTCTGCTTGCGTGCGTCCTCCTTGAGCTTCTCAATGTTGGAAGGATGTGTGATGGTGTCCACTGCCAGGTATACGACAAAGGCACCGAGTCCGAGACCGAATCCGGGGAAGATGTTGCGTGCAAAGAAACGGTGCGAGAAAACGGGGTGCTTGCGCCATGCCTCGCGCTTGGCCCAAGGGTCACGGTAAAGTTGTGTCATTGTGTATGAGGTTGTGTATGTAGTGCGGAGCGGAGAAGCCTACTTTCGTTCGAGCGTGGTAGAGGTTAGGTTGAAACGTTCGAGTATCGTTCGAATTGAGGCGGTAGATGAGTTGATGCGGTAGATGGACACGGCAATCAGAGTAGGTATGAAAGTCAGTAGCTGATCGTCGAGCGATGTCATCGCTTCGTATACGATGCCAGCAGGGTAGTTCGAGCGAGTGATTGAGCAGCTGTCATCAAAGTGACCTTATCGGCTGACGAGATTGTCGTCCTCCTGACACTCGGAGTCATGTTCATCGATGCTGCAATACCACTACGACTCCCTTATCCTGCCCTACTTCTACGTTCCTGCGTTCCTGTGCTATAAACCTACCTGTTCGGGTTCGTCAAAGAGCTTGAAGTGATCCGTGGGAAGCGAATGTAGAATGATGATGTCGACCAATGCTTTCAAATCAGGAGAGTGTGGAGCAACACAGCAGCTGCAGCTCAAACCCAAGATTTCAGCGCAACTCGACTGGCCAAGCCGGAACCGAAATTGTGCAAATATTCGTGCGAGAATTTCCGAGCAGAGAAGCCAAAGAAATGAAGACGAAACGCGTCCAGGACTGCGCCTCGCGAGACGCACTCGATACCGCGCGCGCTAACCGCCAAATTCATCTGGTTTCTCACACACACACACGAGTTCAAACTCCCAAGTGGCAGACTCGAATTCGAATATCGTCGGAGCGGCTGATGGAGAGGAGCGGGTCCCACCACCAACTCGATGTCGCCAGTCAACGAGTGTCAAGAGCAACGATCTGTGGGGCGCCAAAGGGGCTTCGCAGACCAGACGCCTCTTGAGGGAAAATGAAGATCTGGAAATTGCCCGAAAGCGAAAGCTCAAGCTCAATTTGAGTCGGTCACTGAAAAGCCAGCTGACTGAATGCAGTCGAGCTCTCGATACGGACGCGGTGGTCAGGCTCGGAGAAGCCGTCTGGCAACCTTGTATCTTGAAATGGGGCGTTGCAGTGTGCAGCCAGCCATTCCAGCCCAAATTGTTTGCTTCCCGCTGTCGGATGGTCGGACGTGGAAATTTAGGCCAGAGACAGCAAAAGAGAGCCGAGAAAGAACACCTTTCGTGAGCTTTGAGCTTTGAGCTTTGCCTCCTCCACGCGTCGGCGTTTTCTTTCGAGAGATGCAAAAGACACGAAAAAAATCAGGCACAACCGTGCGAAGTTGCAGAGCGTGTCTGACTCAAAAGTGAAATGGTTACTTTGCACTCATTTGCCAGCCGCAGTCACAAGAGATGGTCGGATGAGTGCCGCTTGCACTGTCCCTTCCTCTCCTTTCAACCACCACGCAACCACACCACCTACCTCGCCCTTCTCTCACTCATCACAACCTATCACGCAGTCGCTCCTCCTTCTCTTTCAGTGTCACATCCGCTCTTTCGTCCGCATCACCTTCGTTCGATTCTTCGATCCTTCGGGTTTCCCGTCTCTGGGCTCTTCTCTTCTCCCCATCACGATCGGTTCCTTCTCTTCTTGAACTTAGCACACGCAATTAATTTGATCCCTCTTCGTCTTTCTTCGGATCACACGTCACCAGCCGTCTTAAGCAACATCACATCGTGGGAACGCCGGACGACCTGCGGAAGCTTCTCAACACTTCTTTCCTGTATTATCACCTACCCGCGCGCGGCTCTCTTTCCGCCGCCTTCATCTTTTCCCTACTGGCCTTCGCTGGGTCATTTTGAGCATCTCGTCAATCTCAATTGCCACCTTCTTTCGACTTGACTCTTTACCATTTCGGCCACATAGACTACCCATCAGAGCTCGCGTTTATCACTGCCCTTCGCCCTTGACAACCCAACCAAGATGTCTGGCATCCGTATCAAGGACGAGCCCATGTCCGCTCCATTGGCATCAGGCTCTACAAATGGTCATACCAAGCGTCCCGCTAAGCAGAGCCTTTTCAGTGACAGCGACGTCAGCTCCGACGACGATGACGACAAGCCTCTCTCAAAGAGACCCAAGGTCGAAGAGAGCGATCTCTCCAGTGATAGCGACGACTCGGATGCTCCCCTCACTGCTGTCTCTTCAGTCAACGGCGTCAAAAAGGAAAGTGGCAGCGACGATGATGACGACGGCGACGACTCAGATTCCGACTCGGACGCACCATTAACAGCCGTCGTTCAGAAGCGCAGCAGTAGCGGCAGTGACGACGGAGACGATGATGATGACGACGACGATGACGATGATGATGATGACGATGAGGATGAAGACTTACCATTGAGCAAGTCCGCCAAGGCTGATCGCAAACAAGCAAAGACCATGTCCGTCACCGGCTCAGGCGAAAAGAAGTGGGATACTCTCATTCACAAAGGTCCTCGTTTCCCTGACCCATATCAGCCTTTGCCCAAAGACGTCACGCTCAAATACGACGGCAAGCCCGTCCATCTTCCACCAGAGACCGAAGAGGTTGCCATGTTCTACGCCGTCAAACTCGAAACACAACACGCCCAAAACGCCATCTTCAATCGCAACTTCTTTGACGACTTCAAATCCGATCTCAAAAAGTACCCGCCCAAATGCGGAACGCAGATCAAGTCATTCGACAAGCTCGACTTCCGCGACATGTACAACTACTGGAAGAGCCTCAAGGATGCTGAGGCTGAACGCAGGAAGGCTCTGGCGCCTTCCGCACGGAAAGCAGAGACTGCAGCGCGCCAGGCCGAAGAACTCAAGTGGAAGATTTGTCTCGTAGACGGCGTAGAGCAAAAGGTCGGCAACGTCAATGTCGAGCCACCTGGTCTTTTCCTCGGTCGAGGTGCCCATCCAAAAGCGGGTAAAGTCAAGCGTCGCATCTATCCTGGCGATATCACCATCAACCACAGCGCCAAGCATTCAGCACCCGAGCCACCCGCAGGTATGGGTGACTGGGCCGAAGTCGTAGAGAAGAAGGACGTCACTTGGCTCGCATACTGGAAGGAAAACATCAATGGCCAGTTCAAGTACGTCTTCCTCGATGCCACGTCCAACTTCAAGACCAACTCGGATCGTGAAAAGTTCGAAAAGGCTCGAAAGCTCGACACTGTGGTCAAGCAGATTCGTCGCGAAGTCAACAAGAACTTGAAGTCCAAGAACCGCAACGAGCGTCAGATCGCTACTGTCGTGTGGCTCATCGACAACTTCTCGCTTCGTGCCGGTAACGAGAAGGGCGAAGACGAGGCCGAGACGTATGGTGTCTGTTCGCTGCGCTGCGAGCATGCGCAGATCAAGATGCCAGATACGATTCACCTCGAGTTCTTGGGTAAAGATTCGATGAAGTTCGAGGAAGATCTCAAGATCACCAACCCAGACGTCTTCAAGAACATTGCCATGTTCCTCAAGACCAACGGAATGAAGGACAAGTCGGGCAACTTCATCCGCAAGCAGCCATCCGATCCTATCTTCTGCGCTCCCGTCGAATCAAGCAAGATGCAGCCTTTGCAGCCAAGCTCGGTCAATCAGTTCTTGTCCAAATACATGAAGGGTCTCAGTGCCAAGGTCTTCCGTACCTACAATGCATCTGTCACCTTCCAGGGTTTGCTCGAACAGACCGAGGAATGGATCAAGTCGCGTCCGACTGCAGCCGAGCGCGAAATCAACACGACCAATCTCCGTCTCGCGTACAACGAAGCCAACAGGCAAGTGGCCATCCTCTGTAACCATCAAAAGACCGTCAACCCAATGTTGCTCAACCGCAATCTGGAGCGTACGCAGGACAAGATCTTCCAGATCCGCTACGAGATCATGAAGGAACAACAAAAGATCTTGACTTTCCACAAGGTCGGCGAACTCAAGAAGGAATACAAGCCCAAGGAGTATCCCTTCATGAAGCAATTCGACAAGATCATGCAGAAACAAGAGCTGGACGCGGAGAAGGTCAAGCAGTTCGAAGAGCAGATGATCATTGATAAGCGCGCCAAACTCGAGTCGACGTTCAAGCGCCAGCAATCGGAATTGCAGTATCAGCTCGAGCAAAAGGGGCTTGCGGCGGAGGACAGCAAGAAGAAGTCGAAAAAGGCCAAGGATGTAGAGGAAGAAGTCAAGACGTCCATCAAAGGCTTCAAGGATAAGAAGCAGGTGGAAGAGGAGCTCAAGGCACTCAACGAGACGGCCAAACGACTCGAAAAAGAGCGCAAGAGCAACAAATCCCAGGCCACCAGCTGCAACTTTGCCAGCTCGGCCAAGAAGATCTTGACCAAGTACGAGATGATCAAGAAGCAGGAAGCTGAGTTGGTCAACAAGAACAACACATCCGACGTGGCCTTGGGTACGTCCAAGCTCAACTATATCGATCCTCGTATTACGCTCTCGTGGCTCAAGGAGTGGGATGATCGTTTGCAAGGCATGGGATTGGGCAAGTCGGCAGCGGGCAAGAAGAAGGTCAAGAAGGAAGAGGAGGAAGAAGATGTCAAACCTAAGAAGAAGGGTGGCAAGGCTGCGGCTGGTGGCAAGAAGGGCGCTGCTGCTGCTGCCAAGAATGGCATGGCCAACTCTTCAGGCGACAGCGAGAAGATGGAATTGGGATTGCAAGTGATGAACCTCAGCCAATTCTTCGCCAACGCACTGCAAAAGAAGTTCAAATGGGCAGCAAGCGGTGATGACGGGCGAGACATTTCATCGAAATGGGTCTTCGTCAAGGATGCGCAATCCAAGATGAGGAAGCTGGACTCGGCAGAGAGGAAGGGCGGAGACGGAAGCTCATTTGCTGCTATGACGGATGCAGCGGACTCAAAGCCTCAGACGAACGGAACGCTGAAGAAGCAGACGGCGGCGGATAAGAAGACGGCCAAACCGATCAAAGCGGTGGATCAGACCGAGGAGAGCGAGAGTGAAAGCAGTATGAGTGAAGATAGCAGCGATGATGATGACAAGCCTCTGGCTGCTGCCTAAGCTCGTCTTTTTGCGTCTCTCGACTTGTTCTTCGTACGAATCTCCACTGTGACGACGGCAACGAAACATCCTATTAGCATTCAATCTAATCTTATCACATTTTGCATATCATCTTTTCTAGCCTGTTCCTGGATGACTAGCCTTCATGATCTTTTCTGAGCTCTCTTGATAGAACATTTTGAGAAGGCTCAAGTGGTGGTTTGTCCGTTGGCGTAATTGCGAGCATGAGTGCGTACTTTTTAGCAGGGAGAGTAGAGTCTAAAATGCAGAACATGCGCTGTGTGACGCCAGTCGGCAGATCCGAGCCGAAAAAAAGTGGCACAAAGTGGAGAGAAAGAGCAACACTTTGTATTTTGCCAGTGGTCAGATTACGCGCTGTGCTGCCGCTGCTATTGCTGAGTTGTGTCATTTCTGCCGAGAGGCCCAAGCGGGCATGTGAGCTGTCCCGTGCATGCTGCTGCTGCGTTGGCCCCTTTTTTGGTTATGGCAAACGCAGCGAGCATCCTTTCTTGTTGAGCGATACCATCAGCATCATCCTCCTCCTCCTTCTCATCGCATATCAACGCTAATATTGACTCAAACGGAACCAACGACAATTTTACCCTCCAAAGCGAAACCAAAATCGAACGAAAGAGGAAGGTCAAAATGGGTAAGCATCCTGACATACTTTTGGCATAGCCTGTCAAGAACTGCGCACACTGACAAACGCCGATATCACTGCTCCTATCTGAGATCTCTATCCACCCGGCATACATCAATACAGCTTCGCTCAACACCCTCGACATTGCGGCTGCCAACGCCTCCACCGATCCTCACCCTCCCAAGTCTCCTCTCTCACCCGAGGAACGTTCTCGACTCGAGCGCTCGCTTGGTCACCGTCCTGATCGACACGAACTCGAAGAGAAGAATATTCTCAAGCCTGGCAACCTGGCCCCCTCTCTTCAAGCTGCTCGTGATGAGCTCGAGAAATCTCAACGTGCGGACAAACTCGAAGGCCGCCTGGAACGTCGCCCTGAACGCGACGACCTGGTCTCCCGTGGCATCCTCAAAGACCAGAGCGTGGCTCCCTCCTTGCAGGCCAAGAGGGACGAATTGGAAAGGTCCCAATTGACCGATAAGCTGGAAGGAAGATTGGAGAGGAGGCCGGAGAAGGACGAGTTGGTCAACAGAGGCATTTTGAAGGATCCGAGTGTAGCACCGGCTTTGCAGGGCAAGAAGGAAGAGTTGGAGAGAGCAAGGCTGGGTAATCAATTGGCAAAGGAGCTGGAAGCAAGGCCTGACGTAGATGCTTTGAGGCAGAAAGGGATTCTGCCGCACCAGGAGGAGCAGTAAACGCTGCCCATTGTCCAGCCAAGGTTGTTGATGAACGAGTTATGGCTTCGTCGTGCTTGTGAATCGATCTCAGTGAAGCCCTGTCGTTCTAGTCGTGACTCTACTACCCCGTATTCGTGTCCCTGTATGGCTTGCAATTGAAATGATATCCGTCTTGTTCTCCTGTGTTGCTGAACATGTGCTGTGCTACGTTCCTTTTCGATGCGCTCTAAGGGCGGAGAACACTTCGGTCTAACATTTGAGCTCGATTTTTCAGCCTTCCACCAACCGCGCGTGAAATTGGTAGGAAGCGCGCTTGCTCGGACGATTCGCCAATATTGTTCCCCACGATTTTTAGACTTTTTCTGGTAATTGGTGGTGGTTGCACGCAAGCACGCACACGAGCACAACTGAGCAATCACAAAATTGACCGGGCCGCCCGACTGTGTTCCGGCGTACCGGCTTTGCGCATTGCCACAAGCAAGCGGTCTTTCTCAATCGACTCAGCCTGTTCCTTCTTGACCCATATCTATCACCAACACCACCATCAGCACCATAGCAAGACACACATAGGACACGGATTGAGTGGAATCGTCAACATGTCGATGTCGGATCTCGTCTCCGGTGGAGCAGGGTGTGGACCTTCCAACCCGCTTCAAAACATCGGCAAGCGATTCGGACAGGACAGAGGAGCGCAGCAAGATACGTTTGGCGGTGGAGCTTTTCAGCAGCAGCAAGCACCTTCATTTCGATCAAATGTAAGCGGTGGCTCATCATCGCAGCAGCAGCAAGCTTCGTTCTTCAACCCAGCACAGCAGCAAGCGCCGTTTGCTCAACAGCAGCAACGTGATGCCTTCGACGTATCTCAGCTTCGTGGCAATTTGCCGAGTGGGTCTAGAACGCCCATGCAAAGTCAGTATCGGCAATCGCCTGGACCAAGCATGGCGGACATGGAGGCGAGCTTCAGGCCAGCGTTCTCGAGGAATGCCACCATCCAAGCAGTGCCAAGAGCTGCAGCGGCGACCGGCTGGGCGACCGACTTTATGAACAAGGAGGTACAACAGCAACAACCCGCCGTTCAGCACATGCATTCCGAGCAGCAGACCGCTCATGCCGTACACCCCAATGTCATTCCAATGGGCATGAGAATGGGCGGCATGGCGGGCATGATGCCTTCTGTCGCTGGAGGCATGCATTTTCAGCCTAGTCCGATGCAGGACCATCTTCAGCAACAACATCAGCAGCACCATGTTACCCAAGCAGCACCGCAAGTCGACAATGCCAAATGGGCCGAAGCTTTCACTGCCTTTGAAAGTTCGTCAAAGCCTGCGCAAGCTCTTGCAGAGGCACCAGCTGTCGAGAAGGTTGACTATTCCGATCCGCTTGAACGTGACGAACTCGCTCGTACCGCAGGCAAACTCGTCTCGTCCGTTGAACACGATCAATCCGCCAAGTTCAAGCAAAGCAACTTCCTCGACCTCATGCGCAAGATCCGAGACAAGCAGGCGGGCATTCAAGGCGACAACATCGTCGACACTGCTGATGCGGCTACCTCGCTCGATAAGGGCAAAGGCAGGGCGCTCGAGCCGCAATCACAGCAAGAAGCGTATACTTGGGCCAACAACATGGCTGCCACTGGAAACATGTCTCAGCTTCCACCTAGCGTTCAGCGCTCGCTCGCCAACAATCACGGCTTGCAGTCGAATGTATCAATAAGCGAAAGGACGCAGCAGGAGATCTCGAATCAGCAAGCTCTCAATGATCTTTGGGCCGAAGAGGATGCGAGGAGCGAGGCAATCGAGAGGCAAGCTATGCACGAGACGCAGCAGACTTTCGTGGGTGACGGTGGCAACGTTGCGGAGAGGATGAGGGAGGACGACGCTGATGCGAGGGAATTTGAGAAGTATCAGCGATTAGGTGCCAATATCCCGCACGCGAGCAACTTCAACAGGCGTTGGGAGGAGGATATGAACCGAGGTCAGGATCAGATGGATGACGACGACTTGGACTTTGTCGGTAGAAGATGGGAGGGGACCAAAGGAAGGGGCTATCCAGGGGCGCAGACAGCCGAGTGGGATAAGTTGCAGAACGATTGGGACAATTTCGAAGTGACTTCTGCGGGTATTCGACCTGTGACCATGCCCACGACTGCGACGGCCTCGTCAACCTCCGCCATGCAAGCAGCACCTGCATACCGCTTCCTCAGCGACAACCCTTACATCGCCTCAACTCGACACCACGCCCTACATGCAGGCGGCATCCCCGCAGGTCTCGAGTCGGTCCTCGAGAAGGAAGCTGCCGTTCAACAGGATCCTACTGATGCTTCCGCCTGGTACGACTTGGGTGTCAAACAGCAGGAGAACGAACGTGAAGTTCAAGCCATCGCTGCTTTGCGCAAAGCATTGGAGATCGATGCCAACCTCAAAGATGCCTGGCTGGCCCTTGCCGTCAGTTACACCAACGAGAACGATCGAACCGCGGCGTACGAGGCAATCGAGATGTGGATCGAGAGGAACGACAAGTACAAAGATGTCATTGCCAAAGCCAATGCTGAATTGGCTGCCAACGAGTTGACTGGCAACGGCCAGAGGGGCAGGAGTGACAGTGTCTCGAGTCATAGCACGTCGAGTAGCATCATCGAGAAGCATTCTCGTTTGACGCATCTGCTTATTGCCATGGTACGCGGCGGTGGTGAGAGGGGAGAAATTGACGCAGATGTTCAAGTTGCCCTTGGAGTCATCTTCAACTCGAGCGAAGACTACGATAAAGCCGTCGACTGTTTCTCCACTGCCCTTTCGGTTCGACCTCAAGACTGGTTGCTCTACAACCGTCTCGGTGCTACCCTCTCCAACAGCGGTCGAAGTGCCGAAGCCATCCAGTACTACCACCACGCACTCAACCTTCAACCCGAGTTTGTTCGTTGCCATTTCAACCTGTCGATCTCTTGCCTCAACCTCAAGATGTACCAAGATGCAGCCGAGCACATGTACACCGCACTCACTTTGCAGCAGGCCGAAGCGGAAACGTTGCAGAAAGTAGGAGGCGGAGATAAGGGAACATCTTCAAGTGGCAGCCTGTGGGAAACGTTCAGGGTGGCTTTGGAGTTGCTCAACAGGTCGGATCTGGCGGCCAAGTGCGCTTTGCGGGATATCAATGCTTTCGATGTGAGCGACTTTGTTGCACCACAGCCGCCCATGACCCTTGGAGCTGGCGAGGTTGCGTATGATTTCTAGAACCTTCTTTTCACAAGCAAGCTTGCAAGCACTCCGGCGGAATGTCAAAATGGTATTGACTCAGCCTGATTTCGTACACGTGTATTCTTGGGTGTGAGTCAGAACATTAATTCATCTGTGCTAAAGGGCGGCTATTTCGCGACAGCCACGCCCAGAGAGCCGTGAATTTGCCCGAAATGCTTTCAGGGTCCTGCTTCTCCGCGGCTCTGTCACCAAATATCGCGATATTTGTGTGACTCGTCCAATTATGGAGCATTGCGCAGTTGGACAGGCAGACGTAGACATCTGGCTTGCGATGTTATATATAGCCTATGTCTATACGAGTGGCCTCTCGATCCTGTCTCATACATCATCTCAATCTACATCAGCTCTTTCCCAAAGCGCAGTAACCACTCAGACTAAAAGGAATTACCACCCGCCCTAACAACATCTAGGCTTTGTCGTGGATGTGCATCAGCTCGACAACGATGGAGCTCTCGGTGGATGTGCATTCGGCAGATGTCTTCCTGTTCCCCAACAGGAAGATGTCGCAGCCGTCTCTGTACAGTCCCGCTTCAGCCTCAACTTCGACCTCAGCTTCTTTCTTGTCTCGACTGTCGTCTTCTTCCAATAGTACACGATCATCGATATACTCAGAAGCATCACCAGCGTACAGCGAGGTCGAACCCGCTCTTTCCTCAGATTCCTCGTGCGTGAAGCCAACCAACAGCGACTACGCAATCTTGTATGCGTACGTCGACATTCGCTTCCCCTCCGCAACCGGCCCGTCTCGTGTCAAGAACCGCCTAAAAAGCCTCACCTTGACGCTCAAAGGTCATGAAAGCATTTCTTTCCCCGCTGGAGGCATCGAAGCTTCGACCACATTCTTTGACGAAAAAGCCATTGACGAAGTGCTCGACATCGATCACTTCGAACCTGGCAAGTCGTACCGCTTCGAACGTGCCTTCTTTGTTCCACACACCGCAGCACCTCTTCAACGAAGCAGGTGGGGTCTCAACCAGCACAAGGTCGTCGCCAAAGCCACCTTTCATGGCCTACTCTCGAGGTCCATCTCAGCTTCCAAGAGAGTCTATTTCATTGATTGTCAAGACAACGACAACGAAAGCGATGAAAACACTATGATTGTCTGGGATCGCAATGTGAGTTTCGAGGCCGGTGCTGTGGGGCCGGTGAGTCTGCGAAACCGATCCGAAGTGTTCACGGTGGGTGGATACCTTCGAACGAGACTGGCACTGCTCGGCGATCTGCCAGAAGGCGTGACCGTGGTAGGCCTACGAGGGTATATTGTAAGTCAAGCAACGCTGCGTTCGCGACGGCTGAGGAAAGGATACACGGAAACCACTTCTCCTGTCAAAGCTTCGTTCCTCAAACTTGATCGAGCCCAAGTGGATGAGCTCTTCCGCAGCGACAAAGAGAAGAACTCACATCAGCCTGGCGACGAAGATCTTGGCCCCTATCCCTCGTTCGAAATCGTATCTCGGCTTCCTGACGACAACAAGATCCGATCAAGCACGGTCGAGAACAACGACGCAGCCATCCGTATCACCAACAAGATCGAATACGAGCTCGACTATATTGATGGTTCAACCACTAAGGAACAAGATGATGATGAGTTCATCTACGTCGATGGCCAAAAGCTCAAACGCTTCCGCATCGCCTTTCCGGTGCATCTGAACTCGTGCAACTGTCGACCAAGCTCACTCCAACTTCCGTCGTACGCACGCGAGAATCCGATGCCGGCCAAATGCATTGAAGAAAACAGAGTCGAGCTCTTGGCTTTGCACGACAAGCATTGCGATCCAACGGTATTTCCATGCATGTGCGAGCTTCCGCTGGAGTCGTTGCTCAAGATCGAGGAAGATTCGTGGGCTGCTTGGGATGCAAGTTGCGGGACGTTGATGGATGTCGATGAACCCCGGAGGCCGAGCAAGGCGTGATGTTGGAAGTAAAAGGTAGCATTTGCTTTTGTTGTACGCTTCATTGTATACAAGCTTCGTGAGATACATTTCTCGAGCAGCAATAAGGAACCACTTCTTCTGTCAACCTCGTGACAATCTACCACATGGTTTTCTACAGCTGTCAAGATTGATCGACGTGTGTGGTGTGCGGAAAAGTCGGAACGGCTAAAAAGTGTTTATGGAGTTTTTCTCGTCCGCCTCACGCATGCTCAATATGTAGCGCAATTACACTCGTCCGTACCTCGATGGGCGTGACGGCAATACAATTCTCATTGAACCGGACACCGGTTACAGAGCAGCGGCACTAGAAGTGATACGAGCAACCGGTGTTCGCAGCGTGAACTTGGTAGCCCAAGTGGTCGAAAGCGACACACGTAAAGCGGAAAGATTGCCGCCTTGTTCTTTCGTGCCCACCTTACCGGCGGAGCTTCAATACAATGCCATCATACTGTACAATGCAGACCCCGACATTAAGCGAGCGTTTTCTGTTCTTGTAAGCGAGTCACCCTCGCCCACCCCTCGTTTTCTTTTCGTTGTTCTGCTGGTTGTCAAGGCCGATGAACTCGCCGACTTTTCCGTTGATCTCGTTTCCTCACACAGATGCAAAGAATGCAGAAGCGACGTGCATGGTCCTCATTGTTGTCTTCATTTGTTATTCGCTCCAAACGCCGGGAGGTCCGCAGGCAGACGCGGAGTCTCCGCAAACACAAATTCTCCGCAAAAAAAAATCAAGAAAAAATATTCCCCCGCACTTAGACACGCCCCGGCTGAAAGCTAAACTTAGTCCTTTTGCTCGTGTCCACTCTCCTTGCGTGTGCCGTTGTAGTCGGCTATCGCTGTGATACACTCGGCAAGTCAAAGCAGAATCGAGGGGTGCGAGCAAGACTGCAAGCCTGTGTGACTGGATTTGTGACGCATCGCTGTGTTTTTGTCTTGTAGATCTGCGAGGTGGTGTTCAGGTGCCCCTTCCACGAGGCCGGATCTGAGATCCAGCTTCCCAGTTCCCATTTGTACATAAAGGTCAGAGACTGGTCGCAATGAATCGTTGATCCCCTCACATCTGTCTCCATCTCGACATCACACTACATCAGCAAGCATGTCATTGCTGGCATCACGAACAAACACCATGGGGCTCAGCGGCCGTGACCTCCGTTGGGCCGTCACGACCACCTCTGTCATTGGCTTCCTACTCTTCGGATATGATCAAGGTCTGATGTCCGGCATCATTACCGGCACAAAGTTCAACGAAGAGTTCCCGCCGACAGCAGGAGACTCGCATCATGCAACGGTCATCCAAGGAGCTGTGGTCAGTTGCTACGAACTCGGCTGCTTTTTCGGTGCCATTTTCACGCTCCTTCGTGGTGAGACAATCGGACGTCGCCCCATCATGCTCATCGGTGCAGTTCTCATGATTCTGGGAACGATCATTTCAATCACTCCGTTCAAGGGCCACTGGGCCCTGGGGCAATTTGTCGTTGGCAGGGTGATCTCAGGACTCGGAAATGGCATGAATACGGCGACAATTCCTGTGTGGCAAAGCGAAATGTCTAAGCCAGAAAACCGAGGAATGCTCGTCAACCTCGAGGGCTCTGCAATCGCACTAGGTACTTTCATCGCATACTGGCTAGACTTTGGCGTCAGCTACGTCAACACCAGCGTTCAATGGCGGTTCCCTATCGCCTTCCAGATCGTTTTTGCCATCATCCTTTTCTTCGGTGCGCTCAATTTGCCTGATTCGCCACGCTGGCTGATCGCTCAAGGAAGGACAGAAGAGGCGAAGCAAGTTCTCCATGCTTTGGAGGGTGAGATGGCAAGCAAGGAGCTCATCGAAACGGAAGCTAGAGTCATCCGTGACGCCATCGAGAAGACAGGAGGTCAAGGAGGACTGCGAGAGCTTTTCACGAACGGCAAGACACAACATTTCCGACGCATGCTTATCGGCGCTTCGACACAGTTTTTCCAACAGTAAGTACACAAAACAGCTTGCTCTTCCGCATGCGAAGCTCCAGTCAGGCCAAAGCCGAACACTGACGTATATATTGTACTGTGTTTCGCGGCGAATAGGTTCACGGGTTGCAATGCTGCAATCTATTATAGCACAGTGCTCTTCCAAACGTCCTTGCATCAGTCCAGAAGAATCTCTCTGGTGCTTGGAGGTGTTTTCGCGACAGTCTACGTTCTTTCGACCATCCCTTCCTTCTTCCTGATCGAGAGAATCGGCCGCCGCAAGCTCTATTTGATTGGCGCCATCGGACAGGGCTGTTCCTTTGTCATTACGTTGGCATGTCTTGCTGCACCTGATACCGAGAACAATGCAAAGGGAGCCGTCGTAGGTCTCTTCCTGTTCATTACCACTTTCGGATTTACAATCTTGGAGCTACCCTGGATAACACCGCCCGAAGTGAACCCCCTTAGGACGAGGACAGCAGCCGTAGCGGTGTCTACTTGCACGAATTGGATCTGCAACTTCGCTGTGGTCATGTTTACGCCGCTTTTCATCAGCTCTACACGATGGGGAGCCTATCTCTTCTTCGCTCTAATGAACTTCCTCTGGGTACCTATCATTTACTTCTACTATCCCGAGACAGCCGGTCGAAGACTCGAAGAGATGGACATCATTTTCGCCAAGGCACACCTCGAAGGCAAACCGGCCTACCGCGTCGCAAAACACATGCCCAAACTCACAGTCGCCGAAATCGAAGCGGAAGCAGAAAGGATTGGACTGTTCGAGCCTATGCTACATGTCGGCGAGAAGGAAGGTGGAACTTCGTCTGGCATTGAGACAAGATCGTCGGGCAATGCTTCTTCTTCGGACGGGGCAAGCGTAAGTGGTATTGCGAGCAAGGCATAAAAGCCTCATTTTTCGGAAATTCGAGACGCCGCAAAACGCTCAGATAGTGGTTCTGCTGCTGCGTGCATTGTTTGACATAAATCTGCATTTTTCAAAAAATGAAAATCCTCAATGCATTACCGCGTCTCAAGAAAGTGTGATTGCCGGCAGCGATGCCGTGGTCTCGGCTTTTTTCCTCCACTTTCTGAGCAGTCATGAGTGAGCTTGATTTTGTATGACCGAGAGATGTCCTTTGTTGCACAAGCATCCGGACTTGTGCGTAATGCCATTCTGATAGCTGCTTCTTTCTTTCTGTCTTTACTATTGTACCATCTCTTCGCATTCCAGCCAATCAACCAGGATGTGCTTCGACAGTTGCGTCTCCATCGATGCCGTGACAGGCTCCAAATACATTCCCGCTTCCGCACGGGTTGATCCAGGCTCACTGCCGTTCTTTCCGCTCGAGGCAGGATCAAACGATGCAAGGGTCAAAGTGACATTGTTTCACCTTGGAAGCATCTTTAGTTATCGTCAGGGCTGGGCGGACGACACGTGGGACACTGACGCCGAGAAGAGGCTCAAGAAGGCTAGACAGCCGGTCGAATTACCCATCCTTAGTGCCCTGATCGAGCACGCACCAACGGGAGAGAAGTGGTTATGGGATCTTGGCATGTCCAATGTAAGTTCGTTATCGGTCTCTTTGGCAATGTCGCCTCACTGACCTGATTTGCTTTGGGCTGCATCCGCTCGCCCCGGTTTGTACAGGACTCCAACGTGTTGCCTGAAGTTTTTATCAGTGGGGCGATCAAGTTCATGACTAGCGATTTGAAAGACAAGGGACAGCTCAAGAATGTGCTTCTCAACAAGTTCAACGTCGATTCCATTGAGAAGGTCGGCCTCTCCGGTATCATTCTTTCGCACGCTCACGTCGACCACTACGGCAATCTCTTGGACTTCCCCACTTCGATTCCGGTCTTTGTGGGCGAGGGAACAATGGAGTGGGTCGGAGGAGGCGAAGATGAGGCCAAGAAGGGTGGAAAGGGCCTGATGTCCTTTCCGTCGTCATTTCTCAAGGAACGTGCATTCATTGAAATGGGAGAAGTGCGAAGCAAAGCAGACGAGAAGGTGGCCAGTCGTGTGAAAGACGTCCAGGTGGGACCGTTTGACAAGGCGTGGGACTTCTTTGGCGACGAAAGCTTGATCCTCGCAAAGGCCGAGGGCGTGAGTATCTTCCGCTTCTCCCAACTCATTTCACCTCAATGATCGCAGCAATCTGTACTGACATGATTCGATCTATCTTCTTGGCAACTTACAGCATTGTCACGGCCACATGGTCTGTCTTGCTAAGACGACCTCTGACCCCAAGCCGACCTACATATTGCTCTCGGGAGATGCAGCGCACCAGCAGGCGCTTTACCATCCTCTCCCACCTCCCATTCAGCTCAACAAGGAGTCGCTCTGTGCAGCCGCACCCACTTACGAGCGTGTATACCAGAGCGAAGATGACCGACGTGCCACACCAGGCTACTTTGACCGCTCCAGTGCAGAAGCTGTCACGGATCGCCCTATTCCTGAAGACAAGGTGTCTTGCATGCAAGATTTCCCAGACAAGTCAATGCGAACGTTGGCGGCGCTCTCGCGCATGGAGGCTTGCACCGACGTCATGGTTGTTCTGTAAGTCTGCTCTCATATCGTTCCCTTGATCGAGATACAAAGGAGCCTTCCGCTGACACTTCGGCCGGTCTTCCTCGGTAAATGTATGACTGACGCTTGTTGAGACAGTGCACACGAACTCGAGTTCACAAAGGCGGTGGGGCTCGAAGAGGGCGACGAGCTGGTTGTCAATGACTGGCTCAACCAGGGCTTGAAGGACGCCAAGATCGAGCAAGGAAAGCAGGAGAGGGATCGCTTGGCGTCACTTTGAAGAGCTGCAGTCCGTTGCAGCCGCGTTGCTCAACATTGTATGAAGCGCCAAGATGCAATGCAAGCCTAAAGTTCGCCGAACTGACACTGTGGACAATGTGAGTACTATTATACAATCGCACGTCTCTGCTTAATTGCGGTGGCACCGTCGACTAAGCAGTAGATATGAGCTAAGGGGCTAACAGAAGTCACATTGCGGCGGTCGCAACAAACCATGTTTGATGATGAAAATGCAGCCGAAGGATTCCCACCCGAACGTCACGGGTGTCACACGCATGCCTTGCATGGCCAAGCAGCCCTTTCATACAATACTTTGTGAGGCTCTAGGAGATGTGCCAAAGGTTGGACTCGCACAGACCGGCTTTGTGGGATTTGGGTCCGTGATGAAGCCACCACAAAAGTGGGCACACGCTCGATTGGTGGACCCTGTGCTAGTGACCGAGATGAGATTGAGTGGAAAGGGGAGCGAGCTGTACTTCATCACGCTCGGCCTTGTTCTGAGCCCGCGAACATGTGTGGCAACACAGATCTGACCTCGGATCAACATATAAACCGGGCATAATGGATCGAATGAGGTCGACTGCCTCCCAACCCTCCTTCCAGATACTCCAAATGAGGCTCCAAGCTCCCTTCCTCCTCACCTTGTTGCTCGTTCTAATCGTGCTGCAATGTGTTCAGGCCGACCTCGTGAAGCGCACGCTAGCTTCCACTGCGGAAGGCATCTCGGCCAATGATGTCAAAGCGGGCTATGAGCACATCCTAGCTCGATACGCTGCGTTGGCGGAAAAGAAGAGTCAGGAAGCATCCAACCCTTCTCGTCTCTATGGACAGCTCAAGTTGGAGACTCCAGAAGGGATTATCGAGGCTGCGCCTTCTGCCCCGCGAAGACGCGGTACTGTGATACCACTGCACGCTGTAGGCGGTTATCCCAAGATGCTGGGTCAGACCTACAATGCCGAGGTCGGACTCGGAACGCCAGCTCAATTTTTCAATCTCACTGCAGACACGGGATCCATGCTGACTTGGGCAGTGCAAGCTTCGTGCTCTGAAGCCGACTGTCCGGGTGTCAAGACGAAAAAGACATATGACATTACCAAGTCGACTACGGACAAGAAGCTGCGCAAGGACCACGAGGCTTATGGCGACGGAGAGATGGACGTTGTGCTCTTCACCGATGTGGTCACGCTCGGGAAGCTCAAGGTCAATGCAGCGACGGTGGGAGGGGCTACCAAGACATTCGAAAAGGACGGACAGCTCGAGCACGACGGTCTGCTGGGACTGGGAACGAAACTTCAAGCCGACCCGGAGCCGGTCTTGGACAGCCTTGCGACGCAAAACAAGGCTTTCAATCAGATTGTTGCATTCGACCTTGGCCCCCAGGCAAGCATGGAGATTGGCGGATACGACTCTGGCAAATACCCCAAACTCTCCAACTTCAAGGTCGAGAGCGATGAGGGTTGGACGCTTGCTGGAAGCAGTATCACGGCTCAAGGTGCCGCCAAGACTGAGCCGGTGGAACTGCTACTGGACACGGGCTCGTCAGTGGCGATGTTTCCTGCTTCTCGAATGGATGCCATCATGAATCGACCCGGTCTGAAAGTACAAAAGACGACAACGAATCCCATCACTTACTCGATGCCATGCGACACAAAGCTAAACTTGCAACTGATTCTGCCGGACGGTACCATTGTGCCTATTCGAGATGAGGATATCTTGATGAAGAGCAACGATGCCAACATGCCAGGCTGTCTGAGTCTGTTGGTGGGAACGACGATTCCCTTCCTACCCGTCGTGGCTGGTACGCCCATTCTTCAGAGCATGTATACGGTGCTGAGGAAGACGACGAATGGCGACTGGATCGGGCTTGCTCCTCTTCAGATCGGATCGGCTAAGTAGTCCATGCAGACGATCGATGATGACCGCGAACGCCGAGCAGAGGAGTGCCAAGCTACGCCGCGGATCAGTCGTCAAGGCAGGCGAGTCATGCTGCGATACGCACTTGTGTACATCTTGTCTTCGGTTCAGCCGATTTTGAAGCCAGTCGGAAGCGGCTAATCCGAGAAATGTGATCAAGCAAAGCCGAAAGTGTGAGAACGTGTGTGTGAGTGTGTGAACATTGTGACTCGCCAGAGCTGCCAAGAGCAGTCATCCAAGCGAACGCGTCTCGATAATAGAAAAACAGCGAATCGCGGGATCGCGGCTAACGCGCTGCTCTGCATCAAGAGTACGTAACAGTTCAAGCTGAGGCTGAGCATTTCCAGCCATCGGCCAATTTACCTGGAAAAGGTGTAAAAAAACGACACAGCAACGACCCTGCACACTTGTATCGGCCTCCTCCGACCAAGTGCTGCACGGCACATGGCAGAGCAACGGCTAAGCAGACCGAATGGATATATTTGAGCGAGAAGAGTGATTTTTGCCAGGCAACTCCCCTGCATATTTTCTCGCACTCGTTGAGTTAGTCAGTCACTTCCGCGGCTTTGCACACTCTTGCAACGCTTTGAGAAAGTTGCTGCAAGCACTCTCTCCACTTCTTGGTTTTTCTCGTACTCGCTCCGGACAAGCTTCGGAAGACAGCCTATCTTGTCGAGGCTGAGTGATTCTTGAATCTGCATCTCGAAACTCTCAAGCTTGATTCTTCTTCTTCATCTCTCCACCATCACACCTGTCACCCTCCGCAGCTCCGGCAACCTTTCCGACCAAGTGCTTGGCGCGTTCGTCACGTTGTGCCAACCTTTGTTTCAGCTTCGCTTCATTCTTTCTTCACCACCACCATCATCTTGATTCACCACCGCTCCAACCACCTTTCTGGTTCATCGAGCTGTCGCATCGTTTCAATCGACTTGTCTACCTCTCCTCGCTGCTCATCTGAGATTGCTGCTTTCAAATCAGACTCTCTCACTGCTGCAATCTTCCCCGCAGCCTCCACCTCCAACTCACATCGATGCTGCCGTTATCACAATAAGCGCTCATTTGGCGACCATCACGATGCAGCTTAACGACAAATCTTCCCGCGCAGTTGCGCGCCTCCCATTCGAGGCTCATCGAACACGACTGCCCACCTTCTTCTACCTGTTGTCCTTCTGCCCGCCATTGCCTTCCCTGATCAAATCGCCGCGCGCCTTCTTTCGACATCCAGGTGTACTGTATGGCATCGGCTTTTCCGCCGCTTTACTTGCAGGATTGGGCATGCCCTCCCTTGATCTCCTCTATGGTATCTACACAAACAGAGTCACGCCGGGATCAGCTAGTCCCCAAGACATCCGCGATGCTTCCTCCTACATCGGCTGGGTAGTCACCATCGTCGGCTTTGGCGAGTTCTTCCTCGCTTGGATCTTCCTGTCCTGCTTCTCCACCGCTTCGCACGAACTCACTCAGCGCTTGAGGCACACCTACGTCGCATCCGTCTTGGCACAAGATGCTTCTCACTTCGACCTTCACGGTGCAGGAGAGATTGCCAACCGAGCCAGCAAGGATATCTCGGTCATTCGCGCTGGCTTTGGTGAAAAGCT
Organism: Pseudozyma tsukubaensis; assembly: GCA_001736125.1. NCBI lineage: Eukaryota > Fungi > Basidiomycota > Ustilaginomycetes > Ustilaginales > Ustilaginaceae > Pseudozyma > Pseudozyma tsukubaensis. Next base: position 11,203 of record MAIP01000134.1, on the reverse strand, counting down.
TGCTTACTTCTCCTGGTCAGGTGCTACGATTATCGCATCGGCTGTCATCGGTTTCATCAAAGCACCTAGAATCGCAGGTGTCCTCTTCGCACTCCTTCCTCTGACCATGATCATTTTCACCGTACTTGGCAAAGCCACCGAGATTGTCGGGGCGCCTGCTCTCCGCATCGAAGCTCGATCCTCCACCTTCCTCGAACAGGTGCTAGGTTCCGTTCGCGTGGTCCAGTCATTCGGCATGGAGTCTCAGTTGCTCAAGCGATTCGACAAGGTCATGCTCAAACCTTTGGAAAAGCTCGGCATGCGCAAGTCTGCCATTCGAGGTCTTGAGACCAGTGCCGTCTACTTCGTGCTCAATCTCACCTACTCTCTCGCTTTCTGGTGGGGTGCTATCAACATCACCGAAGGCAAGGTTCTGATCGGTAATCTCCTTACAACCTTTTGGAACTACCTCAACTCGTTGTTTTCGCTCGCCAACATTGTGCCTCACATTGCTGGTATCTTTGACGCCTGGACCGCCCTCAAGCAAGTTCGAAGAGCCATCGAAAGGGAGCCCAAGATCGACATTCGTAACGAAGCCGGCACTGTTCCTGTGTCTGGCGAGAAGGACTGGTCCCCCAGCTTCGAGCTTGAAAATGTCACTTTCTCGTATCCTTCGCGACCCAATGTTGCCAGTCTCAGGGATGTCTCGATCCTGTTTCAACCTGGCAAGGTGACCGCTCTGGTCGGTCCCTCAGGTTCCGGAAAGTCGACTATCACGAGTTTGCTGCTCCGAGAGTATGATCCCGAGACTGCCAACATCCCACACCCACACGATGCGGAGGATGTCGATGCCGCTGCTAAGGATGACAAGGACGACAAAGCCAACGCCGATACGGCTTCACCAAAGAAGAGCAAGTCGCTTTTCTCTAAGAATAAGGAGTCCGCGGAGGACGTCAAAGCCGATGATGATGTCGAAAAGTCTGACCCAAGTGCCGATGCCGGGAAGGGCAGGATTGAAGGTACTGGAAAAGTCATGTTTGCAGGCCATGATGTCCGTGAACTCAACACAAAGTGGCTCCGATCGCAAATCGCCATTGTCCAACAGCACCCTCAACTCTTCACAGCTTCCGTCTTTGAGAACGTTGCGACCGGTCTCACGGGGACCGAATGGGAGTATCAGCCAGACGTCGATGGTGACTCCTCGGCTGTCGGTTACGACCCGGCTAGGACCGACACCATTCGTGACAAGGTCATGCGTGCTCTTCAGAAAGCTGAGGCCTGGCACTTCGTGTCCAAGCTTCCGCAAGGAATGGACACCCCAATCTCAGGCGGTCGAACTGGACTACTATCAGGAGGTCAGCGTCAGCGAGTTGCTATCGCTCGTGCCCTCGTGCGTGAGCCACGATTGCTATGCCTCGACGAAGGCACCTCAGCGTTGGACTCCGACACCGAGAGCAAGATTAAGCTTGCGCTACGAAAGGAGCAGGAGGAGCGCGGAATGACCACCATTCTGATCGCTCATCGTTTAAGCACCATCGAGCACGCCGACAGCATTGTTGTCCTTAAGAACGGCCGCGTAATGGAGGAGGGAAACCACGATTCCTTGATGCAGAAGAAGGCAGCAGAGGACGGAGGTCTCTACCGCAGCATGGTCATGCAGCAAAGGCACCTCGCCGAGTACGAGGCCGAGAACGAGGACGTCGACATCGATCCCAAAGCTGCCGTCAAGAACGTGGCGTCGAACTCCAAGCCGGCTTCCGAATCGTCGAGCGATGCTTCCGTTGCAGTCACCTCAGAGAGTGAGCAGGGAGACAAGCTAGAAGACGGAGAGCTGACCAAGTCCATGTACGCCTTCTCGGATGATACGAGAACCAGGGTCGATGGCGCATCTACCGCTCGTTCCGCCTCGGTCGTTCCTGACGAGCCACTCAACAATCCTGCCTTCCGCCCCATCCCACTTACTCGCCACCGCAGCAGCCGTGCCTCCGACAACCCATACCGCTCCTTCTCCGGACGAACTGGCACCGCTCTCGGCCAGCACGAGCACGCTCAGGAGCCCAATTCCAGGGACGCCGAGCTCGCTGTGCCAGCCAATACAGCCGCGGTCGTTCCAATGAAAGCAGATCCCGAAGATACCAGGAGCCTTGGCAGCACAGGACAGAGCGACCATCATAGCAAAGCCGCGCGCAAGGAAGAGAAGCGTCATCTTCGCAAGACCTTCTTCCGCTACCTCGACGATCAAAAATTCTGGTTTGCCATCGGTCTTCTTGGTGCCCTCGCGACAGGTGCCAGCTTCCCAATTGCCGGCTGGCTGACCGGTGGCGCAGTCAATGCTCTCTCGATCGAAGGCGACAACCAGCGACTCAAGCATGATACAAACCGCTACGCTCTGTACTTCTTGATTTTGGCCCTTGCTGATCTTGTCATTGTCATGATCGGCAGCTTCTTCCTCGAGACGGCTTCAGAACACGTGATGAGGAAGCTCAAGAAGGAGGGTTTCTCTTCGCTCATTCGACAGGAAATTGGTTTCTTCGATGCAGAAGAACACGCAAGTGGTGCCATGAGCGCGGCTGTGGGAAGCCACCCCGCCAACGTCGCTGCCGCTACCGGCTTGGTTCTCGCTCAAGTCGTCATCAGCAGTGCCAACTTGTTGGGCTCTGTGATTCTCGGTTTGGCGCTCTCGTGGAAGACTTCGGTCGTCTGCCTGGCACCCATCTTCGTCCTTTTCGTCTCAGGATGGCTCAATATTGCCATGCTGGAGAAGTACGAGGCAGTAGCACAGAAGCCTGCGGACCGCGCGGCGTCCTACGTCTCGGAGAATGTCGATGCTATCAAGACGGTGGCTGCACTTGGCCGAGAGGCAGAAACCATGCGAGTCTTTGACGAGCGTGCCAAGGCGGATCCCAAGCGCACACGCTACCTTGTCTTTGGTGCAGGTGGTTTCGCTGTCTCGCAAGCGATGGTACTCTTGCTCTCTGCGCTGGTCTTCTATTGGGGCGGTACGTTGCTCAGTAAGAACGAGGTGGACATCACCGCGCTCTATGCTTCGTTCGAAGCGATCATCATCGCCGCCTTCTCCGCTGGTCGCTTGTTCACCTTTGTGCCGGACTATGGGCGCGCCACCAACTCGTTCAGGACCATTTCCGGCTGGATCAACCGCAAGCCGCTTGTTGCCGATACGAAAGGAATGCCGCAGCTGGACTCGTCTTCTCGCGCCAAAGTTGAGGATGGCAGCTACGCATTGGGCGATATCGTTCTGAGCGACATTGAGCTTCGCTACCCTCAGCGTCCGAATCACCCTGCACTCAAGCAACTCAGCATCACCATCCCTGCCGGCAAATCCGTCGCTTTCTGCGGTACCTCCGGTTCGGGTAAGAGTTCCATCTTGGCTTTGCTGCAGCGTTTCTACGACCCCTGCCAGGGTAGCATCGAGTTTGGCGGTGTCGACGTACGTCAGGTGCCCATCGACATTCTGCGACAGCAGATGGCCTACGTCCCGCAAGACCCGATTTTGTATGAGGGCACCATCCGATGGAACCTCTCGCTCGGCTCGAATGATCCCGACACCGTAACGCAGGAGGAGCTGGAGAAGGCTTGTGAGGATGCCTATATTCTCGACTTTGTGCGAGGTCTGCCCAATGGTTTCGACACCGAGATTGGCTTTAAAGGTTCGCAGCTTTCAGGTGGACAGAAGCAGCGTCTGTGCATTGCCAGAGCCTTGCTCCGCAACCCAAAAATCCTGCTGCTCGACGAAGCAACCTCGGCTCTGGACGCCGAGTCGGAGATTCAGGTGCAGAGAGCGCTCGATCGCGCAGCGCTCAACAGGACAACGGTGACGATCGCACATCGTCTCAGCAGTTTGAGAAAGTGCGACTGGATCTTTGTTGTCGAGGATGGTAAGATCCGTGAGAGCGGAACGCATGCCGATCTCATTGTTCGTGGCGGAAGGTACCGCGAGCTGATGGAGCTTCAACTATAGATCACTTTATTATCCATGCATCGCTAGATTCGTTTCGCGTACCAATGCTTATGCTTATATATCGTCACCTGGAATACATCGTTAGCACTAGATGATCGGACGGGTTCCTTTGAGATGATGGGTCTGGCTATGCTTGCCCGCTGAGACATTCGCTCTGGCTGCGCTCGAATCCAAGAGCATCGAGGGGACACTCACCCTGTATTCAAAGGCTGTGTGACAACAGGGTGTTGTGTTTGCATGGTGTGAGTGTTGACACGCTTCGCCATCATTTGTAAAGCTGGCCTCGGGGTGAGTCGACCTTACACGGTCTGTACTGCAGACCTATATGTGGGTTCAACGTGCCTACAGAAGATCAAATGAGGGATCTCGGCAGTGCTTCAACCGGCAGCATCAACAAATTTGAAAGGTTTGGTGTCTCAAATTAACGCCATCCTCACAAGATGCGGCTGTCATCCAAATCACAGGGCTCAGCCGACATCAGAACATTCGTCTGTCATCAAGCTTCGGAGAAATGTGGCCACAGTGTCAGTATGACTGCACAGCCTTAGACATCGATCTTGTCTGCGGAACCGCTGAAGCAAAAGCGCACCTTGCTCCTGGGACGTTGCACACACCGACTGCATTCAGCGCAAGTGACACGCAGCTGATCTATGAAAAGCCCGTCGAAGCAGTCCTCACACCAAAATCATGTGCAGAATTATCTTTTTGCACAAAGTTGAAGCAATGGCGATGCCCGTCTGTCCTTGCATCTGCTTGGCTTTTTGGCAATAATGACGAAAATTGACTCCAGATGACGTGATTTCTTATGAGAAGCGCCTGAAAATCCGTGACGGAGGAAAGACCCCTTTTAAGAGTTGTAGATGAGCCAAAAAGACACCCTCGCACTCATTGTTGTCACACCGCATTTGTATTCTGCGTCCCCAATTCTTTTTGAATTGCGCTGAGACATCAAACAATGGGAAATATCAGGTCTGTTGATATCACGGCGATAATGAGGCATTTTCTGTCATCAACAACATTCGTACTTTCATTGAGCTGATATTTGACTTGAGATCTGCTTTGACCTCGACGGAGCTAAAAGTCCAGTAGAAGGAGTGAGTTGGAATGACATCAAAGCTACCGGGCCGGTCTATTAAAAAAAGTGAAGCAGGCTGAAGAGCATTCTTGAGAACAATTGACACTCAGAAATGCCTTTTGAGGAATGAGGCAAAAATCTGTCGTCAGATTCGAGACCAGAAGCAATATACAAAACAAAACATTATAGAATGCTAGGCGCTTTTTTGCAGTGCTGGTAGGAAATCACCAGGAAAGAATACTTTTGTTAAAACAATCCGTAATATCATCGGCAAACAACAGCAGAGGATGTTCAAGCATCGGGGATCATCGGCACCGTGCAAAGCAGAGTCGTGGATCGAGAGCATTGGGATGTACACAACAGACTGCGGCACGAAGCAATTGAACAAAGGCTACGGACGTCAGAGTGAGGTCCATGAAGGTAGAAGTCTACTGCTCCGGCAACGGAGGAGTCGGCAGGAGCTACCGTCCGACCGAGTCCAACGAGGTGCGCGGACAGCACACAGGCATGCTGCAAAGCCACTGGAGGATCAAGCCGGTGGCAACGGCATTGAAAGCAGGTGTAACACCGAGCCGAGCGCGTACATCCGATGTACGAAAGGGGGTAAGTGTGTTCGGAAAGGGTCTGAGGCATGCGTCAAGATTGGTAGCTATAGAATGCCAACCCGATGATGTCTCTTGACAATTTTTGCATAGCGCGAATGTCCCCGGGCCTTGTAGGAGGGGTCTGAAGGAGATCAAGTAGGCCATATGAGGTGGACTCGAGCTGATTACCCTGTCTCTCATCGCAGCGCGGACTGGTAGTGCCAGTGTGATAGCTGCCATTGACTCTGCCACCGTAGACCAAGGATGACTAGCGGGCGCGAGCCTGTGACCCGCTCTCGTGTACATCATAGAGAGGCGCTGCAAGCACGCTGATGACCTTGGGGTCATTCGGACACCCAGACAACTATGCGTGAGCCGACAATACCACGGTCTCACTACACGGGGCAGAGAGCCCAATAGAGGTTATTTACTTCGAGAGAATGTCACCACTGGGAGCTTTGGCAACAAGGAAGCTCACATCGTTCGCAGTGGCACTTCCGCAGCTGCCACGAGGAAGCCGATACTGTGTAGTGCTGCCAAATCATAGTCAACGGCGAGAGAACAAAAGGAGGATGATGATAATGAGGCAAGACATCGAAATGGAGATCGCACTCTTGGGAAGGGCCGGGAGACATAGTGCCGACTGGATCGAGGTCGACAGCATGACGACCGCACTACTCATGACGACAACGGCTGCGCGCAGACTAGCCGTGCTAATGGCATGAATTTGGGACAAGATCGATGGGTGATGAGAGGAATAGCATGGAGAATGGAGCTGTAGCGGCCGTCGCAGCGACTTTGCCGATGGCAGGATGTGAGAGGCTACGTCAGTAGATATGCATGCCCCTTGGAGCAAGGAATGCTCCGCCAATTGCTCCACGAGTGGCAAGCATAGCGCAACATCAGGCACAAACATTGTGACAAGAACCGCGATAGCAAGCAGCACAAGAGACGTCGAGAAGCGAGGACAGGGGTCGAACATTGATCTTAAACAAGCAGCATACTCATGACAATGCATGATCCAGGACGCACACGACAAATCTCACAATACGGTGACTCTTTGAGACCTCGAAACTAATGTGCCACCATGAAAGTCGCCTTCATCCGAGTCTTTGAAGACGACGAGGCGATATCTCCCGACACAGATAAGAGACGACCAAACGAAAGTCACGCACGGGCTCGGTTGACAGACCAGACTGTGCAGTGAACGAAAGAGTCACCATTGCACACGACTCGGAATATGCGAAGTGAATGAACAAATACAGATGATGATGCATTGAGACCAAGAAGCGCATGCGGTGTGACGCAAGACATGGCACGAATGTGGTTGAAGGTGCCTTTTGTATGTGTATATGAGAATGCTGCGAAGGGACGAAGATGTTTAGGCGCCGGCGGCAGCCCTGGTCTTGGAACGCTTGCCGGTCTGTGCCTGGAAACCGCTCTTGATGGCGCTGACTGAACGTTGGGATCCACACTTTTCGCAAGTGACGAAGAAGATACGGTTCTCCTTTGTGAGTTTTGTCTCTGGACGCTTGCAAGTCTTGCAGATGACGTATTCGGTGATGTATCGTCGGAGAACGTTCTCGATCTGCTTAGGCTGGAAACGACCACGGATGACGAGACGTTGGGAACCGTCGACGGAACCGATAGTACCCAACTCGGCAAACAAGAACTGGATGACGTGCTCTGGTTGACGGTGCATACGCTTGCAGATATCGACGACGTTGGCAAAGACGGTCTTCTTGGAACCGTCCCTTGCGACCTGGGGAGGGACCATGGTGAACTTCTTCTTGTCTCCCGAGAGAGCGGGGTTCTGAGCGCGGAGGGTCTTGAAGACACGACCGAGGAGCTCCTGATATGAATAGTCGCGGTCTGTGCCCTGCCATGCCTCGACGCCGTCATCCTTTGTGGTGGCCTCTGCGTCATCTGTTGCCTCCTGTGCGAAAGGGTTCTCTCCTAGCTCCTCATCGTCGGCCTCGGCATATGCGTCGTTGGTTGCTGGTTCTGCGTCGTCGCCCTGCTCATCGGCCTCGCCGATCTCCTTTTCAAAGGCATCAAGGTCAAGAGCGACCTTCTTCTTGGACTTCTTCTTCTTCTTGAGCTCGCCAAAGTTGAGCTCGTCATCCTCTGCGGCGGGCGCTGCATCGGCATCTGCGTCGGCATCCTTGTTGTCGCCGTCTTCGAGTTCAAGGTCGAGATCCAGCTTCTTCTTGTCCTTCTTCTTCTTCTTCATACCGCCGAAAAGGTCTCCCGAATCCTGCTGCTGCTCGCCGAGGTCTGCGCTGGCAGCGTTTTTGAGGGTGTCAGCGTCTGACATGATGATTGCAATTATGAGCTAGTCGGAATGTAAAGCAATGCAATGCAATGCAATGTAGATGGTCGGTGCTTTAGGTCGAAAGGTGTGTCTGCGGCGCTGATCGGATATACAGCGTCGATGCGAACAGGTCGAAGCTGATGATACGAGGATGTTGTTAGTTGATAGGACACCTCGATGAAAGCAGGTAAGTTATTGATGGTGTTGAAGGTGGAGTCAAGCTAGTATGATGTCGAACGGTGTCCTTCTTTTTTTTGGCCAACTACTGACTCAGAACCACGGCGGCACACGAGCACCTTCTTTGCTCTGCAGGCGCTGTCAAATTTCAGGTCCAAGGTGTCGCGGGCTGCTGAGCCTTTTTTTCCCTATCAGCCAAGTGTGCAACTGAGCCAACAGAGAAGAAGAACAGCAAACGCGCTCAACTCGCTCGCCTGCACACATTCACTTGCCAAGGTCCCTTTCTTCTTGCGGTACAGTCACTCGCGCGAGAGATAGCCAAAGAGAGATTTGAATTGTGATCGATTTGCCAATTTGTATTGATGCATTCAGACTCTGGCTTTGCCGCGAGCTTCGAATGATCCAATTGAATTTACCTACATTCTAGCTTGAAGTCGCGACTTCAGCACCAAGGTCCTGCTTGATTTCAACCGCTTCCACTGACTTTGTTTTTGAATTAGCCAGAACGAGAGGAAGAAGCCGGAACCGAATTGAAATGCAAATTGAGGCACTTCAACGCAGAGGCCAGGTTCCAACAATAACGGAAGAAATCGAGAAGTTGACTTTGAGGCAGCGTACGGCGATAGCGTGGATTCACTCAGTCAACTCTCTCTCTTCCTGTCACAGTGTTTGAGCCCAAGCACGCACGCCCTCTTCTCAGGCGCGAAGAATCCGCTGGTCGCAATTCGCAGTTGGCAGAGTGGCTTTTGCTCTGGCACGGCAGCAAACAGCGAAAGCGAGAGCGAAAGGCAGGCAGGCAGGCAGGCAGCAACTCCATCTCAAATCTCAAATCGTCTTGTCGTCATCTTCTTCCTATCCTCACCTATCTTCGACCACCTTTTTCCCCTTTCTCAACACCTTTCGTTGCTCATATCCAAAATGGCGATGCTTCCTCGTGCTGTCCGCCCCGCCATGGCGGCTCTCAACTCGGCCGCTCCCGTCGCCATTGCCGCTCGTGCCGGCTTCCACTCGTCTTCGGTCCAGGCTGCTTCCCTCCGTGAGACCGAGCAGCGTATCAAGTCGGTCAAGAACATTGAGAAGATCACCAAGGTAGGTTCCCGCATCTCAGCGCATATCAGCATCATCACACAGCACAACAATCAATCAGCAGACAAATCGCATCGCAGTCAGCCATCGGATCAACCGTCGGAAACTCCGTCTTGCACAGCACTCTCTACCATGCATCACAGGCATCCGATCTAAGATTCCCTTCGACATTCGACACCGATTGCTTCACATCAACCCGACACATTCGCATATTGCTCCATAACAACCATGTCTGACCAAATACATCACATTCCGCCTATCACAATGCATTTCCGACGCAACAGTCCATGAAGATGATTGCCTCCACCAAGCTTAACAAGGCACAGCGTGCCATGGCTGCTGCCAAGGCTTACGGTGCCGCCAACAACGGTAAGTCAAACACGAGCGTAACATCAGCAATCATCATCTACAGCTTCAACTAAACACAATCGCATCATCTCGCCTTAACCTCCACACAGAGATCTTCACCAACTCCGAGGCTGTTGCTCCCGAGGGCGGTCGTCAGCTCTTCATCGTTGTCTCTTCCGACAAGGGTCTTTGCGGTGGTATCCACTCTTCCGTCACCAAGCGCACCAAGGCCGAGTTCAAGAAGATCGGCGCTGCCGCTGGTGATGCCAACTCCTCCGAGGGCCCCGCCGTTGTTGTTCTCGGTGAGAAGTCCAAGGCCCAGCTCGGCCGTGCTCTTCCCAAGAACCTTGCCCTCTCCTTCAACCAGATCGGCAAGGATGTCCCCACCTTCGCCGATGCCACCGCCATTGCTGACCAGATCATCAAGTCCGGCATCAAGTTCGACAAGGTCAACCTCATCTACAACAAGTACGTTTCGGCTCTTTCCTTCGAGTCCGATGTTATGGAGGTCTTCTCGGAAGACGCTCTCCGCAACGCTCCCCAGTTCAAGCTCTACGAGCAGGAGGACGATGTCACCAAGGACCTTGCCGAGTTCTCCTTCGCCAACGCCATCTACGCCGCCCTTGTCGAGGGTCACGCTTCCGAGATCAACTCCAAGCGTAACGCCATGGACAACGCTTCCAAGAACGCCGGTGACATGATCTCGACATTGAACATGATCTACAACCGTGGACGACAGGCCTCTATTACCAACGACCTTGTCGACATTATTACTGGTGCTTCCGCTCTTTAAGAGGCGTTGGCGCGATAACAAATGTTTGATTCAGCGGTCTGGTCGCCGCATAGATACTCGTTTACCAACATGCAACACAGATCAACACATCCGAAAACATCGCTGCTCGCGGCTGTGCAGTCACTCGTATCGTTGTGATCAGGGACGTCAGAACCGGCGCAAGAATCTATCGCAGGGGACCTTCGCATTACATGGAAGGCACATCTTGTAGGTTCAGGACGGACAACTCTTGCGCATCGCAGACCAACAGCCGGCACTGCTCTATTGTCGGAACAAGTGTGTTGATCGGGCACCCGAAGCATATTGGAAGCACAGAGGCAGGTCGCGGTCAGTGGCCAGGTTCAGTCTGCGGACCTGCTCGCTGACGCCTGGCGCAAGTGTCTCTTGAGTTCATGAGAAGCAGTTACATTGAGACCGAAAGCATTTCATCGCATCAGCAGCATCTGAGATTCCACATCGGACCTGAACTCTTTTGACGCCGAGACACGGTCCAACTGAGAGCGTGTTCTGTAAGCTGCTTCTTCTCACAACCCTTTCCTTGCGTTCAGACAACAGTGTGGCTTGTACTAGCTACGTATGTACCGTTTGCCTGTGAGATCCGCAAACCATGCCATTGCCGACCCCAACGCTCTGCATGCTTCTGACACCGGCGCACATGCTTTTGCACAACTGCATTGCCGATCTTATCCAATGTAGCTTGCCTGTGTCAGTCTTGGTGCCAAAGCTTGACGTTGCGCCAAGTCAGTTCAGTTCATTTGCGAGTCAAAGGCGATTGCGATCATGTACGCAATCAGGCGAGCACTGTGCATAATCGCCTCGTTAGCGTAGTTGGATTATCGCATCTGTCTAATACATGATGCCTCAGAAT
>MAIP01000133.1:0-37458 GCA_001736125.1 Pseudozyma tsukubaensis | reverse complement strand
GTCCGTGGGGGTCAACGCACTCGACTCCACATGGCCATTTGGCAGGCCGCACACGCCCCTCCTCCGCCACGGCCGCACCGCGCCCTAGGGCTAGGCAACCGTCGACGTTATCTTAGGCCCGATATTGTCAATAGTTTCCAATAGAGAGCAGATAAAGACACTCCATTTTTAGGTAGTTGCCATCAATTGCCTCTCTTCATGTTCTCATACCCTGTGGGCATAACAGGTCTTTTGCCAGAGCCTTGACCAATTCAACAAGCAGCATTGCAATCCAAATCCTCAGTTTTAGCTGTTTCAGGATCTCACAAGGCCCTCTATATTTAGGTTGCCAGCATGCATATTCACAATTGCACAACTGAGACACCTACTCAATCAACAGATCTGGTGTTGATACACCTTTTGCCGGAGCACTTGCTGCATTCCAGTTGAGCCAGCTGAGCAAATCAACATGGCAAAGCCTACCCAATCAATGGAGCCATTGATCGAATCGCCACAGGCAGTACAACTCAGTGGAAGGAGAGCGCTGGTCAGGCTCAAGATAGCGAGCTTTCCAAGCCTTGCGGCTGGCATTCTCGGGCCCATGTTACCCAAAGATCATGTATCAGAATTAAACACGATTCGTACGCAAACTCTAGTCATACTTGATGACCGCCATGCACCGTCTCTGTCATATCTTCACACAGACGGAGATATCAGATTTTGAAGACAACCAAAAGTGAGTGATAGATTGAATGCAAGAGCGATGAGCGATGAGTCGTGTGCAGGAGTGGCGAGATGTAACGATGCGATGAGAACTGTGATGCTGAGCGCGCTAGGTAAGGAACGACTCTCCGCAACCGCAAGCCTCCTTGACGTTGGGGTTGTTGAAGACGAATTTGGCACTCAAACGGTCCTCTTGCCAGTCCATCTCGCTGCCGATGATGCTGAAGAGCGCTTTGCTGTCGATGAGCACTTCCACGCCGTCCTGCTTAACCCGCTCGTCGAAACGACCCGCTTCTTCGGGCTTGATGTACTCGAGGTGGTACGACATTCCAGCGCAGCCCTTGTTGCGCACACCTACGCGGATGAGCTTGGGACCGGACTCTGACTCCATCAATCCACGCAGACGTAGGACTGCAGTAGGTGTTAGCTGAAGGGCGGCGGTACGAGAGCGGAACTTGGTGCCTCGATCTGACGATGCCTTCTTGGGTGCGGCCGAAGTAGAGTCAGAGCTGGCGGTTGCTTGTGGCATTGTGGCAGCGACCTTGGGATCCTGGGCTAGCTCGGCTGCTTTCGAAGGTGTGAGGCTAGAGGGCGGAGCTGGATCAGAGGCGCTCGGAGCAGGCGTAGCGGGGGATGGCGTTGGTGCAGGCTGCTCGGGAGCAGCATCCACGCGTGGGTCCTTTTGTGACTTCGGCGAAGCGGGTGATGATGGCGACAATGTTGCACAAGCAGGGTCGATGCTGGCGGTCTCGGGATTGTTAGAATGTGAAAGCTTAGACGAAGATGATGACGCTGTTGATGGGAAGGGCGGGGTGGAGTGAGAAGACGAGGCCGACGTAGAAGGGTAGGCAGCGGACTGCGACTTGGAAGAAGAAGCTGGAGTCAAGCGTGTTGACGAGGTCGAGAGCCACCTGGCGCTAGACTGTGCTGAAGTAACGGTGCTACGCGGCAACAACGATGACGACGCCGGTCGTAGTGTTGTCTTCGAGGCGGTCGAGGCAAGTCGTCGAACTGCAGGCGTCTTGATCGCCACAAAGGTGCTGCATCTTGCTGCGGACGGATAGAGGAAGGGCAGCAATGTTGTTCGCGAGACCGAAGTCAACGTTGAAGAAGCAGATGCCTGTATCGGCATGGGTATGATTGTGTCTTGCGACGAACGATGAACGATGTGAAAGTGGTGGTTATGATGATGGTAATGGTTGGATGGAGGAGAGGATGGTGACGCCACGCGAAGTGAGTGGTTGAGTCAGTTGCACCCTGACCCGACTTTGTCGTGTTGCGAATTCTCCGTGTGTGCGAAAAATGACGCAGATCCCTGTTCGGTGGCTGCCGGCTGAGCCAAGTCAACGTAGTGTGTGTGTGTTTGAGTGTGTCAGAGTCGTGAGTGAGCCAAAAGTCGCTTTCTCCGCTCCACTCCAGGTCGACAGCAAAGTTAACACACAGTCTGTGAGTGCGAGTGGCTGAGCCGACTGAGCCGACTGACTGACTGACTGACTGACTGGACTGACTGACTGGACTGACTGACTTGAGCCGCTTAGAAATTTCAAAGGCTTGGCTGTTGCCTCTAAATCCGAGTTCAAATCCGCCAACATCCCACTTGTCCACGGCACACAAGAGTTGTGGAACCTCGACACGGCTATGTCCTGCTGCAGGGCACACAGGTATTACATTTGCGCGCTCTGCCATTGGCTGGCATCAGAATACATACGCTTGCACCTTTCATTGTATTCTCGAGCCATCAGAACAACATGGTTTGGTTCGCTGTGTACGACGTCAAGAAGCTCGAGCAGCCAATAATGTCATCGAAAGAGGCAAATGGCTTTGTGAGGAGCAACAAAGGCACATCGAGTGACATGTTTGAGATCGGGTCTCATATAATAAATTCTCCGATCGCCTTTTGTCGGCTGTTAGACTTTGTCTTCAGATTCGATGTAGACCAGAAAATGATGTGATCGAGCCGCGCTGTCAAGGTGGCGCGTCCAAAGTGGAGCAACAGTGCACACAATTCACCCTCACACTCACACTGTGTCAATTCGGCAGCTCAGTGTGACTTGCTGCTCGCTCCTTCTCACAATCTCACCGCCAACTCCATCAATCCGCCTCAGTCATACACTTCACTCTCGCTGCGTCGATCTCAAGCAGAACCCACGATCATCATATTAGCGCGTATCAGCTCGTCACACTATCTGCAGCCATCGACGTCTGACTCTACTGAAACGAGGAATCTCCGCTACTTCGCTGCAACGCTCCATCCATAGCTTCGTATCGTACACCAGTAGCATCGGATTGGCTCTCTAATCTCGTCACACCACAACCTCGGCATCAGTACCACCAACATGTCCGCTGCAGTTACAACACACGCCGCAGAGTCGGCTACCGGCCACGCACCAGCGACCTCGCTTGCTAATATCGGCGGCGCTGCAGCTTCCGCCAATGCCCTCGGCATCCAATCCTTCTACCAGTCCAAGATCCGATCCTATGAGATCCTGATCAACCAAAAGACGCAGAACTTGCGACGTCTTGAAGCCCAACGAAATGCTCTCAATGCTCGCGTTCGTCTCCTCCGCGAAGAGCTCCAGCTGCTTCAGGAGCCAGGATCTTATGTCGGCGAAGTTGTCAAGGTCATGGGCAAAAAGAAGGTCCTCGTCAAGGTCCAGCCTGAGGGTAAATACGTTGTCGACATTGCTTCCGACATCGATATCTCCACCCTCACACCGACTCTTCGTGTCGCCCTCCGCTCCGACTCCTACACCCTTCACAAGGTTCTGCCGAACAAGATCGACCCCCTCGTTTCACTCATGATGGTCGAAAAGGTCCCCGACTCGACTTACGAGATGGTCGGTGGTCTTGATCGCCAGATCAAGGAAATCAAGGAGGTCATCGAGCTTCCCGTCAAGCACCCAGAACTTTTCGAATCGCTCGGTATCGCTCAGCCAAAAGGTGTCTTGCTTTACGGTCCTCCCGGTACCGGTAAGACCTTGCTCGCCCGTGCCGTCGCCCACCACACCGACTGCCGTTTCATCCGTGTCTCTGGTTCCGAGCTTGTCCAAAAGTACATCGGAGAAGGTTCGCGCATGGTCCGAGAGCTCTTCGTCATGGCTAGAGAGCACGCACCTTCCATCATCTTCATGGACGAGATCGACAGTATTGGTTCTTCGCGAGGCGAAAGCGGTTCCGGAGGCGGCGACTCGGAAGTTCAGCGTACCATGCTTGAGCTCCTCAACCAACTCGACGGATTCGAGGGCACCAAGAACATCAAGGTCATCATGGCCACCAACCGTATCGACATTCTCGACTCGGCATTGTTGCGTCCAGGCCGTATTGACCGTAAGATCGAGTTCCCTCCTCCGGGTCCTGAAGCTCGTGTTTCGATTCTCCGCATTCACAGTCGAAAGATGTCATTGCAACGAGGTATCAACCTTCGTGCGCTTGCCGAGAAGATGGGTCAGTGTTCCGGTGCCGAAGTGCGAGGTATCTGCACAGAAGCTGGTATGTACGCTTTGAGAGAACGTCGACAGCACGTCTCTCACGAGGACTTTGAGCTTGCTATCGCAAAGGTCCTTCGTGCCCAGGCTTCGTCCGAGACTTCGGTCAACAAGCTCTTCACTTGATCGCATCCCAATGTGTCCGCTTCCTTTTTTGTTCCGTCTGCACGCATGTACTATCACCAGTCCCTTGACAATCTCACACACACATACCTCAGTCAACCCTTTTCACGCACCGTTTGTGTCTATTCGGAAAGCAAGCTATGCATTCCCTTCATCACGCCACAGCGAGCTGGCTTGTAAAGAGCTGCTCCCACCATGAGATCTCGTCTTGCACAATGTTGCGTCCGTTGTCATCGACAATGCTGTCAACAAATGACTTGGCACCTTGGACGTACATCCATTCAGCCAGCTCGATGGAACTGGCAGCTGGCGTAGCACCGACTTGAATCGGCTTCTTTCGCAGGATGCGTACATGCTGAACGATGTGGCCAAGCTCGGTCTGCATTTCTGCAACCACCTCTGCATCGGTAGCAGCCGCAACGCTGACGTTGGCACGGATGAGCAGGGCGCGCAGCAGATGCAAGGTTGCTTCCGACTCGAGCGACAGGCTCTCCCATCCTCCAGGGGGCGGAGCCAATGCTGAACGTGAGACTTGTGACGGAGCCGGACGCAAAAGCGAACCAAGACCAATCTCAGTGACAGCTTTGCGAGCGTACAGCCTCGCATTGTCAATCAGCTTATTAAGTGTCCCCTTCGCCCCTGCAATGCCTGCCGCTTCAAACACGGGATGCGAGCGGAAGATGGACAAGCTTGACAACACCAGCAGAATGCGGCATCTTGCACGAGATGTTGGCGTTGAGGTGTTCGCTTGTCCCAATACCGCTGCCGACCCTCCGCCTCCAGCAGAAGTGTCCAACGCTGCAAGTGCTTGTGAGAACAACTTGGTGCTGGAAGTCGCCAACGCCCAGATAGCCGCGACTGCCGCCGCTTCAGGCTCCAGACGCAGAGATAGGCGACACAGGTTGTATGCGGCCTCGCCAACATCACACAGGGTAGCAACGTCCGTGTCTCTGCGGCGAACATCTCCTCCAGCTGCGGTTGGCGTCGCAAGGAGTCGACTTGCCCATTCGTTGAGCGTCTGTATCGTCGCTTCCAGCTCGCTGCTGATCTGTGCAGCTTCTGTACCAAGATGGACAGCCTTGCTCAGGCAAGTCACTCGTACTGTCAAGAATGCACGCTGCATCTCTTCCAGCTTTGCTGTGACCTCTGAGAAAGCTTGCGAAGCATCGCTGTTTGTTGAAGTGGTGGATAATGCCGTCTGCGTCTCCGAAGCGATCTCCTGTGCTCTCGAGAAAATTTCCTCAACTGCACTTCTGCAAGTCTGGACCTCTTCGACTACGATCGAGGCCTCGAGCAACGAAGTAAAACATGCCACTAGCGAAAGAAGCGTGTCTAAGAGCGACCCTGGGGTAACCAAGGAAGATGTGTAACCGTATACATCCTCGTCTCCGCCAACAGCAGGAAGCTCAGCATCATCTGGGCTTGCGTTGCCAAATCCTTCCGTGGCAGAATCGGCCAGTTCAGGGGCACCCTCGTCGACCGCTTTCTGGTCTTGGAGAATGACATTCTGTCCGTCGGCCACTTGCTGAAAGAGTTGCAACGCCGCTTGCCACAGCTGAGTGGGAGTTGGCGATGAGTCGACGCTGGACGAAATCGAGGCTGGAGGTGCAAGTCCCTGAGGCCAGCCAAGCTCTTCTACTGCTTCAGCGAGTGTCTGCAGCGATGTGGCCAAGTGCGTCATTGTATCGAGGGTGAACGGATCTGGCAGCGTGCCCTCCGTCGTACCTGTGATGGGTAATGGTGGAGCGAGCCTGACCGCTTCTTGTGCCGCATTGACAGCCTCGACGTACATCTTCAGGTTATCTGTTGGTAAAGCGAATTGGGATGCCAATAGAAAGCGGATCCTCGATGAATTGTACAAGGCGTCGGCACGTTGAACGGCATTCGCGCCTGCTAGCTGGGCTGCTCGATCGTACAAAGTGCCAGCTTGTACGTAGAAGCGTTGAGCCTTGGAGCCAAATTGAAAGCGCTCGCCCTTCTCTTCGAGTTCAACACCATCTTGCATTGCTTCGTCGTAGTCATGATAGGTCGTTGGATCCACAGGTCCAAAAGGATTAGCATTGCGACCTCGACTTGATGATCCAGCAGCGCCTGCTGTTGACGATGACGCCGCCAACAGACTCGTCACCTTGGGCATACGCTTTGGCGCCATCGATGAAAATGTGTGTGTGTGTGTTTGCGCGCGCGTCTGCGTGTTCGAGTGCCTCTGAACGTAGAAGTATCCAGCAACAGGCTACTGTATCACCAAGGTGTGATGATACTCAAGCCGTCGAGAAGAAGAAGCAAGACCCTACCAGAAATTGCCTCGGAAGTCGGGAAAAGAAATTAGACTTCAATTATTATATTAATATTTACGATTTGGTATTAATAATAAAATAATGCATCCTTTGGAATACCTGCGAGGCGTGAGTCTAATGTTCGACAAGCCACGCGTTCGATAAGCCACGCTTGGAACTTGGAAGCTTCTTCTGCGTTAGAACAATAAAGATTTTTTCCGGTTTGTGGCTGTCAAAACATGATGCTCCGTTACTCACGCATGGCGACTCACGCCAAGCATGGTCGGAGTAGCAACCGGTCATGTACTGACCGCTTCTTTCTTCTTTTCCCACCTATCTCCGCTTCTTGCACATTGGACAACCATGTCCCCATCGAACGCGCACAACACTGGACCCTTTCCCTTGCTGGTGCACATGTGTTGTTCTTTTGGCATTTCGGACTGTTGGTGACAGTGTTTACTCTTGCCTCAAAGACAATCACCGCCTCTCGCATTCAATGGACACATGGAAGAGAGAGAAAAGGATGTGAACGCAAGGCCAAGAATGTCCTGTCCTAGCAGATATATAATGGACGTCTCTTCCTTCGGATCCTCTGACTTCCCTCCAAGTCCAGTACTCGACAACCGTACAATTTTGCCTCCTTCCCCCAAGATTGCAACAAGACGTATCCAGCCAGCATGAAGCTCAGCCACCCTTTCTTCGTTCTTGCAGTCGCGTACTGCATGATGGCAGCCGAGGTCTCCGCGATGCTCCGCCACACCGAAACTCACGTCCATTGTACGACACATTACGGAGCCAAATCTCATGTCAAACGGTTGCCCCGCGCAACACACACGATAACCACCACGGTGCGAGGCTGCACAGTGACCAAGCGACCCATCAAGCACGTGACCCAGATGGCAATGG
This sequence comes from Pseudozyma tsukubaensis, assembly GCA_001736125.1. NCBI lineage: Eukaryota > Fungi > Basidiomycota > Ustilaginomycetes > Ustilaginales > Ustilaginaceae > Pseudozyma > Pseudozyma tsukubaensis. Next base: position 29,966 of record MAIP01000133.1, on the reverse strand, counting down.
GCAAGACGGCCACCGCCACCTCGACGGCAATCGTGACGTCAACCGACTCATCGCTACAGTCGACAGACACTTTCACCACCACCTCCACCTCCACCATCGTGGTACCTCTGACGATCTCCGAGACAGCGACCATCACCACCACACAGACTAGCACTGTCACGGTCACGCCCACCTCCACCATCCCGACAGGACCGAACTTCACGCCAATCGGTGGTGCTCCAGCCCCAGCCGTAACCCCACTCGACAGACGAGACCAGATTCCTGTCGAGCGTGATGCAGACAGCCTTGCAGACTTGCTGCAAGCCCGCGGCCAGTCTCCCGGTGGATGCAACAACCCACGTAAGCATGCCAAGTCGGTCAAATGCATTAAGCGCGTCGAAATCTTGGAGAAAAAGGTAGTGACAAAGGGAAAGACCAGGACCATCACCAAGTATGCGCCGACGCCTGCTCCTCAAACAGTCACCGTCACTGCAACTTCGACCCGCACAGTCGCTCCACCCAACGTGACTCAGACCGTCTCGGCCACAATTACTACCTCGAGCACAGCCACGGCCACAGAGACCAGTACCGTGACAACAACAGCCACAGCGACGGAAACCGAGAGCCGGCCTTCAGCTACTGTCTATGCTGCTTGCGCACCAGAGTCAAACAACTTTGTCGGGGCCAATAACGTATACAACAACGGCGGAGGTCAGTGCGCAGCCGGCAGCATCTTTACCTCTACCTCTGCGAGCAGTGCTTCGGATTGCTGCAATCAGTGTCAAGCTTCGGAAATCTGTCAAGGCAGCGCCTTCGCTGGATCTCGATGCATTTTCCTTACCACCCCAAATGGCAACGCCAATTGTCCAGCTTCACTTCAAAGTGCCTACAAGGCCGGTGCAGCTCTGCCAGGCTCGAACTACCAGCTCAGCAATGGCGCCTGTTCATACTTCACAGTTGGCTGCTAGGTGGATAGCTACATGCGAGCTATCCTATTCTACTTTCCCTAACATGTCTCATGTAGTTTCGACGTATTCGTAGCAACAATATGCTTTCATAGAACTGTTCAGACAGACGGTGGCATCTGGGTTCGATTGTGACTATCGCGCTACATGATCGCACAGGGCTGAAAGTTGCAGATCACCGACCTAATCAGATTGGTTCGGTCTGAGTTCCAGGGCCATCGGAAAGCTGTCCAGGCCCATGAGTGAGCAGACCCAAATCAAACTTCTTAGGGACCACTCCGAGTCGCCTATAGACGTTTGCCATCCTGGCCTCTGAAGTCGAAATAGCCTTTTGTGGTTTGGAGCGATCCTGCTCTGCTCTTTGATCTCGGGACGAGCGTTCAGGAAGTGGTGTGCCATGCGGAAGACCTCGAAGCAGTGTCACGACTTTGCCAGTGGCGGACATGTTCGGGTCTCCTCCGATACGAGCTACGCGTCCTGCTGAATGCACGTACTGCACCGCGTCAATCACTGAAGCGTACCCGACTAGGAAGACGTGCGACAGCGACGGAATGTCGAGTCCACGCGAAGAAGTGGTCTGCAGCAAGAACAGCTCCGGACCTGTGGATGCTGTATCTGACTCGGCCCCGATCTTGGCTGCAGTTGAGTCGGGACTCACATCGAAAGCCAATCGAACAGTGACACCGAGAGCTTCGAGTGCTGCTCGAGTCTTTAGCAAACTCCAACGTGCCGGGATCAGTGCTAGGCCTCGGTCGACACCTTCGGATGCGAAACAAAACGCGAGGGCTTCCATCAAGGTTTGATCCATCTCGTGTTCTTGTGGTTCATTCTCTGGCTTGACAATCAAGAAGTCGTCACCGACAATGTCGCCTTCCATTGAGTCGAATGAAGGAGATGCTTCAGTGCCAGCGACCCTTGGCGCTTCACTCTTCTTCCTGGCCAGCTTTGGCTCAAAGTTGCGCAAAGGTACGGCGTCAAGTCGCTTGGACAAAGGAGCTTCATCCACCACCACGCAAGTGTGTTCGATCGATGTTGGCATCGTGGAAGGCGTCTGATCCAGAGATGACTTAATCAAAGAATCCGTTCGTGAACGCTCCTTGGCTCCGAACAGGCCGCGTATACCTTGGTCGACCATGCTTTGTCCGCTGAGCCCTGTAAGGTCGATCCAGCGTCCTACTTGAGGTGCAAATGTGAGTCCACTCTCTTTGGCTCCTGTTCGAAGCCAGCCTGTGCGCGCGCCAAAGAAGTGACGCATCACAGAGTTGGCTGTGGCGCTTGTGCATACCAGCTGTAGAGGATGCACACCAGCACCGCGTTGCTTGGGTAAGGCCAATCCGGTATTGGGATCTGTGCTGCTAGCGCTTGATCTTTCAGCTGCTTTGTACGTGTTGCGACGCACATGCTCTGGCGGTCGTTTCTCGTCTCTTCTCTTGCCCGGTCGATTTTCCAACCCGGCGGCAAGATGCTTCTCGCCGCCGGAGAACGTCGCTCGCTGCTTCATGATGGAATTCAGGATGAGCAGACCTGGTGCTTTGTGCACCTCGTGCTTCCATCGCTGCTTATGTGAAGGGAACCTGCCGGGCAGTTGCAGAACCGCATCGGCCTCATCCAGAACGAGCGTTCTGAGCGTATCTACACCCAAGAGCGAAGAGCCGGCCGGAGTGTCGAGGATGTCTTTGATGCGCCCAGGCGTACCGATCAGGATGTGAGGTGGTGTTGTCTTGAGGCGTTGAAGCTCTCGCTCCGGAGTGAGAGAGTCGGAGCCAGGCAGTCCGCCGCGGACCAGACATTGGATCACTGGATCCAGGGACGGCAAACTTGAAGCGGGAAACAAGGTGCGAGCCCAACGCAGATATTGGAAGGCAAGCTCGTTACTCGGTACCAGAATGATGGAGGCAATGCCGGTCTGAGCTTTGTTACGCTTGCCTTTAGATGCGGGTGAGTTCGCTGCATCTTGAGGTGTTTGATCCCTGAAAACGATGCGTGGTTTGCTCAACAGCGCAAGAAGGATACCGAAGGATTTGCCCGTACCCGTATGTGCACGAAGGATGACATCTGTGGGTGATAGGATGGCCGGTATCAATGCCGATTGTGCTGGCGTCGGCTGCTGAATGTTGGGATGGGTGACGGTAAGTTGACGGCTGATGTTGGCGTTCAAGCCAAGACGTTGAAACTTTTCCTGAACGCCTTCGGTATTTGTGACTCTCGAAGCCCTTGCAGGAGCGTGCGACGATGTTGCTGCTTCATCTGAGGTCCCGTCGGAAGATGAAAGTGTCGAATACAACGAACAGTGCGAGACTACAGCGCTGCGAGAGCTAGGTGCACCAATAGAGAAAGAGGATCGTGCTGTTGAGGTACAGCGGGTTGACGATGCAGAATTTCTCGCTGCTGTGGAGATCGGGCGAACGAGTGTGAATTGTGATGATGGAAGCGACATCAAACAGCTACGACTGGAAGAAGAAGCAGCACTGTTGACGTTACGATGATGCAGAGGTCGAGACACGAGCGTCTCGACATGCTTTGAAGCACTGCTAGCTCCACGAAGCATGTTCTTGGCAAGGGCAGCCACTGGCAGTGCCTTGTCCTGTTACACCTGCTTTGCTGCTTTGCAGTGTCTTCAAGCCCAGTTCCGTGAGGAGGAATGTAGTCGAGTGTGGTGGTACAAGAAGGAAGGAACGAAGACGCCAAGCTGCCAATCACTGCAGAAACACTGAGCTTTCAAGAAACAAATTTAGCCTTCTTGTTCTGCAGCGCCAGGAAAGAAAACCCTTTTTTTGGCCGAAGAAAAGGAAATTTCAATGTGGAGCAGCTTCGGATCTCGGGAACCCCCACATGGCTACTTGACATCGGGTGTTGTTGAACAGGACCCTGAAGCTTTCCTAAAGACTCGCCTTTGCCTTGGATCCTCCTGAGCATCTTCACGACTGCGGAGTACAGTGGAGTGATCTCTAACCTTGCAGTGCCTTTGACCTTCTCGCCTCAGCCATGCGATCGATATGACCTCAACACCGACTTCACCGCTGCCGGACGCGGGTGCTGTGCGCACACAAGATCAAGATTATGATGCATCTCAGTCCGCCGTTGTTGACGCTCAACGCACCGTGTCGGCCAATCAAGAAGCGACTCCGGCATCCGAATCAGTGGCGGCAGTAATGTCAAGCTTGCAGCCTCCACGCGATGGCTTTTGGGATGCCACCGCGCTGCTCGCATCAGCATGTAGCGAGCTACGGCTGGGACAAATGGTTGCTGTCTCCCATTTCACTCTGATGGACTCGATGGCCGCGGTCAAGATCATGGACGCCAGGATGGACTCAGGAATGGACCTGCCTACCTCGGAACTACCAGAATCAGATCGTCTCGATCCTCTCAAGACAGGCACCTCCGCAGTCGTCTTTGATCCATTTCAGCCACTCGCTGTCTCGGACGTACTTTGGATCATGGACCGCCTCCTCGCATGCGAAGCAGCTTGGCATCAAGGCTCGGCACTCTCGCAGACGCTGTACACCTGCCTCTACTTTCACGATCTCAAATGCCTCTCGCCGAAGCATCCGCGCTTCCAGCACATGCACCAAGATGCATTTCATTCTAATCCATCAAGTTCCGGCTCGTCCACTGTACACAGCGAATCAAAAACTGCTCGGCCGTCTTCGCAGTTGGTCTACAAAGTGCTCAGAGCTTTCATCCTAGGCACCGTCAAGACAATTGATATTGCCTGGTCCGAGCTCACGTCTAAGCAACATCTCCAGGATGGCGAGGACTTTTCGTCCGACAAGAACGGCTTGAGCCTGTTCGAATCAACAGACACTGGCTACGTTATTGCCGAACTCGAAGATGCACTCGAATGGATTCAGTCTCAATCTGAATCACAATCAGGTCCATTGCTTCAGAAAGACGTAGAATCACTCAAGGCGCGAATGAACTTTCGCAAGCAGATGCTCCACGCTGTTCGACTCTTACAAAGTCCGGCAGAGGCAGCTCCTCTGGACGTAGTCATGCATGCCAAGTTCGCTCGACGCAACTGGGCATCTCTGCGTCCTGCTGATGATGTCCAGCCTTCCGAGTCTCACTCATCGGCAAGAGATACGATCCCAGATCGCAACGCTGATACGAATTCAACAGCAGCTCTGCCACTGCATCGTCCGGATCGTAACGCCGCGCCATCTCTCGCAGCCGCGGCCTCGTTCGATCCGGCTTACAATCGTCGTCTCGCCTGGTGTCAAGCGCTTCGCCCCATCTCTCTTCCTGATCCGAGTGTTACCTGGCGCATGCTGGACGGCATCTTAGACGAATTGCAACAGGTGGTCAGCGTCTTGCAGCAGCCGGGCTTCCTGTCCTGGAAGTCCTTCTTCACATATCGATCCGTTGAGTATCAGACCTCGCAACCCATATCAGCGACTCCGTACGTGCGATCGCTGTATCAAACGGCTGTTTGCGATCGCAACATGGTTGCAAGCCGACTACCAATGGAGTGGCTTGCGGAAAACTTCTTTCAGGAGGTCGCCCTTGTCGATCCGCTGCTTCTGCGTCGTGCGTCCAGGATCAGACGCAGCAACGTCGAAGGTGGCTCCCACACGCTCTGGAATGCCCCTCCACCGCTTGGTCAGCGCATCTACTACTTCATGCAGCGAGTGTCTGGTCAGCTTGTGCATTACCTAAGCACGCTGTCGCAGAACAGATCCAGATGCAAGCGTGTCTTGGCGTCAAAGCTATACCGCGAATGGGTGCACATCTCGCAGGAGGCGAGCGAGCTCGGTCGTCAACTCGAAGAAAGCCTTGCCCCGGCGGAGCCCTACCTCCCAGACTCGCTCTTCGCAGCTTCTCAACACCTGGCACTCGAGATTATGTCGCAGATCATTTTCTCAGGGTTCGAGCTGGATCTGTACGCAAAGGGCATCGATCGTCAAGTCATGTGGTGGCTCGCCAGCCGTATCCAAGCCGAGCAGGTCGTCGTCTGCACTGACCTGCGCGACGAGCTGACAAAGTGGCTGCAATCATGCCCGCCGGATCAAGCGCCACGCAGACACACAGCCACGATTTTGTACTTATCACGCCAAATTCATCTGGCTCGAGCACTGGAGCAGCTCGTGTTCAGCACCATCTACCTGATGCATCTTTCCACGCGCAGTGGCACCGACGACAAGCGATCACACCAACCATGCAAGTGGCCACTTGAACCAAAAGACGGAGCTTCTGCACTAGAACTGGCTCGTGCTATCTTTCAGACTAGAGTCAAGTGGATGCGATCAAGCGCTCCTAGGCGAAGTGAACCGAACAATGCAGTAGAAGGAACCAATCAAAGTGAAACGCATTCGCTCTGGAACGATTTCCTTGCATTCCGAGCCATGGTCATCGAGGCCGACGGTACGGCTCTGATGCTTAAGGCGCGAGACCATCTTGACAAGTCGATCAAGCACCTGGAACATATCACAGATACATTCGATGGCGATGCGAGAGCACTTGGAGCGACGGACTTTGGTGAATTTGTTGACTCGCTCCTGGCGACCGCACGTCACAATCGAGATTCACTCGAAGTGGTACGCACTCATCAAGAAGTACAAGCAGTCCAGAAGACTTCGACTGCATCCGTTGCAGAGGCGATGCCGGAGACTGCCAGTCAGACCGCCTGGACGTTTGAACACCCATGGATTCCAAAATGGACGCTTGCTGATTCGATGAAGGCAGCCGTCAACCACACATGAAGCTTCCCTCATATCCCAGACCTACCCCACACCTTCGCATCGTTATACCATTGATCATCTACATACTCTGTGCATTATAGACATTCATAGCCATCCCTCATTCGACCTTGCTCCATCATTCGTGTTCAACAGCCCTGCGTGAGTTGAAAGGATCACGCATGGAGATCTGTCCGTTGCGTTTGCGAATCGCCGATCCGCAGACATCTGTCTCGCATCGGGTCAACGGGACCAGTAAGTGCGTGAAAGGGCAGCAGCTGCAATTCGTCTTCTTTGCAAAGGAGGATTCATCTGTGGTTGCGAACGAGGGGCAAATATGTTTGCCATAGAAGCCGGTAACCCATCACCACCGTTTTGTTGCGCAAAAGTGTGCGGTCGCCTCTTGTGTGAATCCGCTGTCGAGCAAAATTTGGCTCACTGTTAGCCGGATCCTTTCTACAAGGTTGTATCAAACAAACATGGGTGCCTGGGGAGTGTACAAATCAGGCCATTCCGCACCTTGGTTCTCAATCGTCGGGGTTCAATTGTAAGCAAGCATCATGCGGAGGCAGCGCGAAGATAGGCCGCGCGTGGACTAAGTCGACGTGAGAGGGAAGAAGTCGATTCCATGGCTGCAAAGAAGCCTCTCTTGGTCTTCCGACTTGGCCGGTGTCAGCAGCTGACGACAGCAAAGTAGTGGGCCAAGCAGCAGTGTGACAAGACGTCGCTAGCAAATTGACAGTCCGACCGATAGGCGAAGTGATCTTTCGACAACCAAGTCTGTGTGCCCGGCAACGTGGAAGGCGCTTGCACGAAATTTTTAAGATTCGCGCATCTCCTTTGGCGTGGCTCCGCTCCGGCGAATGAAGATTTCGGAAGTGTGTAGCCCCCGCATCACATTCCCAAGGGACGGCAATTGGTCGCTCGGTATTCTCTTGCTCGCTGGCAAAGCTACATCATCCAGGTCGCGCTCAGTCTCCTCTGCGAGAACAATCAAGAGAATGTGAGGACGGACATGCCACAAGCGCAGAAGAGATTTTCCTTTGTGTTTGCTGGCTCGTCGAAATTGAATAGAGCCAAGGTTTCGACATCCAGCTCACCCTAAGATGGGCGGTCGGAGTGCCAAATAAACAGCTTTAGCGACATGTAGGAACGAGCTCGTCTCGGGAGACAAAAGTCTAGAAGCATCTGCGGAATTCAACATGTCTGAGTCAGGTCAGTGTCGCAACGAGTGCTGCTTGCTGCTCTTTGTAACGTAGCATCCATGTCGGCAGCTCTGATGTATACGAACCTTAACACGAGCTCATATTCTCATTCGGACGCGGCTCCCAATTTTAGGTACATCTACTCGGGAGCCGCTTTTGTGACCGCGTCATCGTCTTGCACAATGTTTTCGCTCAGCCTTAGCAAGGGACTAGCAATCCAATCAAGCATTGACAAGCCCTACCGAGCCCATCTCTTCATAGATTCCTCGGTCGACAGCATCGTCATTGTCTGGAAACCACTGATGCGCTGTGTGGACAATAAGAAAGAGAAAGCCTTACGCAGAAAAGGAACTTGCTCTTCCGCGCGGTCCACCTTTTGCGATAGAGCAGGTAAACCTACCGTGAGCTGCAAGGCCTGCATACTCCCAGCTCAAGCAAGCTTCAGGCAGACACTTTCGGGCGGGCCATTCGGGCTGGACGGTCTGCACAATGAAGCGGAGTGGGAAGCTCCAAGTGAGCATCAATGATCAGCTCGAGGTCCAGTTTTGCGGTTCGCCCCGCGGCGTCTGGATTGGCGTGCAAATCCCGTAACGGTTCTATCCCGCTTTTCAATCACAAATTTGCTCAGCCTGCACGCTCCAAACTTGAGGCTTAAGAACAGAAGCTGTGCTGTGCAGCAACTCCGAAATCCCTAATTGTCGCACCACGTGCTTCGCCATAATCAATGAGGCTGTTTGAACAATGAGACGGCCCGCTGCGAGGAGACACTGCAGGCAGAAAGAACACCCAGTCTGAGTCTCTCAAATGGCGATACAGTCGAGCTCCGACAAGATCCGTCCATCACTATCTCGAGGGAACGTCGGCTGCAGTAGTGCCGGTCAACCAGGCCAAACAAAGCAACAATACAGTGTGAGATTTGCCTCCAAGAAATTGCGCCTTTTGCGATGATTGCAACATTATCTAAGCTGTGCATGGGCGGAGTGCTTGATGCAAGCAACAACACGGCTGCCGTGCAGCAAGGAAACGTTTGTAAGGGAAACGGGTGGACTGGTCCGATTGTGCCACAACAGCAGAAAGGGACCGGGCTAGGTTGGCCGTTCAGAAGCATGCGCCGCTCCGCTTTTGCCTGATGAGACAACAAGGACAATGGATGCAGGCAATCAAGACCGACCCATGCCACACCGTGGCGCTCAAGTAAGGCACAGATTGATCTCTTACACGTCTTTTTCACATTCCCGGAAGAGGAAAACCCGGACTCCGATACCGATGCCGTGGCTTTGAATTTAGCCATCTGATGGCGCCGCCAATTGCTGAAACACCCGGTTGATGTTAAATGCAGTCGGGACGGAAGGGACCAATGCTGTGCGAGGGCCCCAGCTGTATTCTCAATACTTCAGCCTTCAGATGGTACATGGTAACCAAGAGCCGCTCTTTCCACCTCTGCCCAATTTGAAAGAGACCGCTATATTCTTCCTTAAGTCTGGAATCACACTGTACATAATGTACTGTAGACCCGATGACTTTTCCGAGGTCGTTAGCATCACTGGCAAGGCAACTACGAAACAGCGACCACTTGGATCGAAGCAGTCCACGAGATCGATGAGCTGAAGCGATCGAAGGCCAACGCGAGTCGTGCATCCGCCAAGTTAACGTGGCACTTAAGCGAGTTGAGGTGCAAGCATAGCTGGCCTGCACTCCTGAGCGACGTGTTGTTTCTGCAAGCTCGGTTGCGTGCAGGTTGGTGAGATCCGATAATGGCTGGATTCAAGCGAGGCTTCCCCGGTCGCCGGAGATTGTGCCAAAATGCAAGCCTGTCGCTTTCCCGTTGCCATTTCGCCAACGACCGCTCCGGTGAAAAGCACGCAAAGCTTATAGGACATACTTTGATCCCCGTCACAATGCTCTTGGCAATGGAAGTCAGAACAGCGGTCATCAGGAGGCTGATGCGAAAGCGCAGGTACACTGTGAACGCCGGTGCGTGCTCACTTTGGGGTCATGGGTTCGTCGGCCGGGTCATCAGGGCATCGTGCTCCTTCGTGGCTGACAGTGGCTGCTCTCACGCCTGCGAGCCCCTACTTGTAATGTTGGTCCACGATTGGCGCTATGTCACGCCAGCTCAAGCTCTGAGCAAGCCACCTGCGGTTGTGCGGGAGCTCTCCGCGCTACGCTTCAGGTGGCCTTTTTACATTACTCCCGCTATCCTGAGCACAAATCGCTTCGCCTCAGCTGAGCGTGCTCGAACCTGGTTGAAGAGACGTTGGGACCTCCTCAATGCACGTTTCTCTTCGGGGAGATTACCTTGCCGGATCTGATTCTATCGAACGATGAAATTGGGTATACTTCGGCAACCCATGATCGCAGACGTTCTGCAAGCAGGCGCCTCCTGCCGCCCTGGCCGCCATGTCGCTGTTGAACAAAATTTCGATGCGCATTTAGACATAGCCGAACACAAGATGGTAACGAGAGATGAGTGCGACGATGCCATGCCACAGTTCGGAATCATGCAGAAGCGTGACGCGTGCGAAGGCCCTTCAAATGTATCTTACCTTTGACCTCGCCTACTCGGCTCGGCAGGCCTCGCCAAAGCTCGGTAGCGTCGTAATACCCACGCTTGTGTGACGACCAAGCTCAAGCGAGAGCATGGCGTATGTGTTCCGCTGCAAGTGGGAAGAGAAGCGACTCGCCAATTCGAAGAGACACAGCAACGTGTTTGAGTAACCTTACACAGTGAGCACGTATGACACTGTGAGAAGGTCAACTAAGCGCCCCATGTTGTCTCACCAGATTCCTCGTTCGCTAGTCGCACAGCTTCCTTCCGGACGGCCCAAGTTGTCGCGAACTCCATCTTTCGCCATTGTTCCAAGGGTGCTGTTTGGTAGACATGCGAGCCAGAAAAATTGTTCATTTTGTGCGCCTCCTTTTCTGTTCCATTTTTTCGTGCTCTTGTTATAATTCTGAAATTGCACCTCAGTAGAATGCTGGCTTCGGAAGCAGTTGGCTGTCCCAATCAGCCAGAGTCTTGTTCACGTGTTCGAAGAATACTCGATATGCTTCAGTGACGATCTAATCCAAGACCGCTCCAAAATTCGGCTTTCTCTTGGAGTACGACAAGTGTGCAGTGTCTTGCTATCGACATGCAGTAGATGCAGAGCCTGGATAGCTGTCCCTCACTACACCAGCCGGCGGGGACCGTGCGGACTCTGGCGTCTTCTTCAGTCCCTGACTGGAGATCTGTATCGGTCTTCGCCTGAGATGCGGCCGGACATCTGCGTTGACTTTGCAACCGATTCAAGGGCGTTTACTAATCACGACGGCAGGAAATAGAATGCCGCAGCTTATTTACCAAATGCCGTCAAAATCGCCACCGTACTTCTTGCTTCCGGCATGCGTTCTTCCGGTACAGGCTGATGAAGATCTTCTTGCTTTGCACGTGTGATTGGCGATGCCTTGTGGCAGATGGCCATCAAGAGTTTCGCCATTGTCTCGTCCGAAAACGCGGCGAGCTCGGAGCGATGTGATTGGCAAACACTCACCAGCCAGGTTCAGCTTTATTGTTTTTGGGCTCAACGACGAATGCCGAAGATGCGTACACGGCAACAATTATGTCGATAGCCGAACCCGATTCATTCCTCGGTCTATAGGTGAGCTCGACAACCTAGCCGTGTAGTCATCGGCGGTACTCACTGACATTCGACTTAGACGCCGGCTGAACTGTTTCCTACACAGCTGCTGTCCGCATGCCGAGCAGCACCGAGACCAGCATCGATGAACGTACTGTGCGAGAGTGAACTGGACTGGCAATGCAGTATTGCTCAGCGCTTGTCTGATTAGGGCTTCCTGTACAGCACGACGGCGGACTCGCAGTTCTGCGCCGCAAGGAAATTGTGAAGTTCTGCTACAGTGTCTTCATCGCTCAATCACAATGTGTCACCCACACAGTCACCACGTACGAGATCAGTGGCGACCCTCGCTTAAATCGAGAAATGGAGCGCAACCGCAAGCATTTGAATTACACGGTGTAGCTTCAAGTCTGAAGAGCAAAGCTTGCTTTGTTGGTGATAGCGCACCCTTTCGTCTACTAGTTTCATCACGAGACTAGGTGTCCCTCTTCGCATTGGCATGAGCTCGGCGAAAAGTAAGACACGCTGAGCGTCAAGAGCAGCGTGCGGGGGCAGTAAAGCCGTACAATTGACAACACATGCAAGAGATCGGTCAGATTGCATCGTCCATCATAACTGTCGAAAAGCTTGGGGTCTTCGGGGCTCTGTATGAGGATCGTTATATGAGTCGAGGGACTGTGACTGTCCGTGAAGCAGTGCCGATGTGCAAAAATGATGTCTTCGTCTGATGTACCTCGCTTGTTTTCGCAGGGACAGATCTGATTGATCTGATTGATATGTGCACAGTAGTTACCACGCTGTTGAACTGGCATGCTTTGTCGCTTTTTTCTTTTTCTGGCCGCGAGTCTGTGACGAGTTGGAAATTCTCTTCCTCTCACGTGTGTGAGGAGACAAAATTGCCCGGAAAACAACCACAGTAGAATTCGAGCTTCTTTCCCAAGACCTGAATGACTGTAAGAATACCACAAAGTCGGAACAGGACCAGAGTGTGGGTCAGAGTCAGAGCTGCATCACAGCACCGCTCTACTGCACCACTGCTGTGGTCGAGCGTTAATTCATTGTTCAGCTCTAGCAGTGTCGGAATTTAAATTCCAGCTGTCAGCTGCTCCCTGCACGCTGCTCGCCCGCCTTTCCGATCTGACAGCCAAAGTTGCGAATTCAAGAGCCTGACCACATGAAACAAATATAATTTGACGCCCCGAGCGGAATGAAATCCCACACCACGCACGCAATCAAAAAATGAGTTTTTCCGCCGTTCTTCCTGACTCGCCTCCGAAAATCACTGACGGCTTCCAATCTGATATCCGGCTTCTCGTTCCTCTTACGCCCCTTCATTTTCGGGCTGCTGTAATCGTTCCTTCCGCACTCCGCACCGAGCTGATATGGCTTCCATTCCCCGTTGAAAGAACTGGACATCCTAGTTGGCGTGCGGCAGGAAATACTCGAGAAAGAAAGAGAGAGATAGAAGGAGCTAGCAGATCCTGGGTCAGGCTTCGCTCTGGTCTGCAATTCGCCTAGAGTTAAGGTGGTTCGCGTCATCTTGCCTCGCTTGCTCTACGTGGCTCCTCTCGCTTGTGCCATGCTTCACCTCGGCTCCCTTTGGTTTCAGGCTGCAACCCCTTTTTCAAATTGAACATTCAAGATGCAAAGCATCGTGTGCGGTAGTCAGCCATCTACATCGTGACGGGAGAACAGCCACCGTAAGAGCGGAGCTATCTTGTCTTGTGCCGGCCGGAGATCGATTTTTCGTCCGTACTGCTGGTTGGACCACTGCCTGGGCTCTTCCTGTTCGAGTTTGTTTCATGCGAACACTCATTTGCGACGCTCGCTTACGGTATGTGCTGTTCTCTTGTTGCCGATAAGACAATCAGCTTGAAGTCAACTTTTGACCATGATGGACTCAAAGAAAAAGCTGGAGAGACACAAGACAGTTCTTCCGGCCTAGTCGCATTCTTCTTCGAGCAGCAGATACACAAACTTGATTGCAGCTAAGTTGTTCGACACCTTTGCCGACCTGGAAGCGCGGCGTACCGGAATGCATGAGTTGCCCCGACCTTGGCAGCCTCACCACGGGGCAGATACTTTGATCTCCTTACACAAGCGAATGCAGAAGGAACGCGCTAAGTCGGTTGCGACGCCGTCTGGTCGTTCTCCGCCTTCCCGCGAGCGGCAAGTGACACAGGATCCCGGTCTCCTCTGCCGCTCTCCCGCGCAGAAGCCGAACTCCCATAATAACCACCTGATTGCAGCCGACCACATGTGCACACGACAATGGCAAACACGATATGCAAGATCAGACACAACGGTTGAGCTTCTTTTCAGCCTTTTGTCCGCGTTATCCGTGCTGTTCTGGCAGATGACCCTTCGGCACGCTTTAGAACTTGGTTCGATACCTTCGCACGCTAAAGCTCGTTCCGAGTCTCGGGCGCAACTTCACCGCTCTCCGCCGGACTTGTTGGTCCTGAGTAGCTTCAGAGTTGTCTCGCATGTGTGGAAGCTTGCCGGCGCTGTTGGACGATTTAGAGCAATCGCATATGTCCGCGACTTGCCACAAGAGGCTTACAGATTGCATTACTGTCTGCGCCATGGGGTAAACCACACCTTACTCTACGCCATTCTCAGTTCTTCGCTTTGTAGGCTTGACGATTACGGAACGCCTTTCGAGAAATTTGTGGCTTGCTGGGCGCAAGTACATCAATCTTGGCGGAGTGAGGCTTGGCCGCCCTTTCCTGGCACAAAATCGTAAATTGTTTTCGTGTACTTTGTAGCAGTTAAAACGCCGCTCTGTGCCGTCCAATGCTCCTCTCCTTTTCGCTGCTTATTACAGAATGGTACCAGAGGGCGTAGACAATACTCTTCCAAACATACCATCTCAGCAGACCACAACTTTGATTAAGGAGGTCGAGCTCTGATCGCGATGTGATTCATGGCAAAGATGAAGGAGACAAAGAAGTTTTTCTTAAAAAACAAACAAACATAAGATACTGTAAATTAAGAAGAAGAGAAAAATGATAGAAAAGTCTGGCGAAACAGCAGAACGATTCCCTACCTCGCAGAGCAAATCCTGCTTTCGGATCTCTGGCCGCAATACCCAGATACGACACGACCGGGAAACAACACCTAAAACACACCAACAAGACCGCACACCATCACTGAATCACACTGCGTAGCGAGTGCATACATCCCAGGACGATGTCGCTTTCGTAAAACCTCCTGCAATGAGGCACTGCACCCTTTTGATGCCGAAGATAAAGTTGCTGGCGTTTGCATAATCCGCTGCTTCAACCGGTGCTAATGGTCTAACCTGTTCCGGTGGAAGTAGCCCTGGTCTCGTCACGAGCAGAAAAGGCACAGCTTGTCAGCCAGTGTTGTTTAGCAGTCTGTATGCTAGCCGTTTGCACGCCTTCCGGAGGACTCCTTGCCTGACATGAGATCGCTTGCAATCGAAACATTGCATATCGTCTCCGAGTGCGTTTCTACTCACGCTCAGAACGGTCCTTGGCTTCTCCCGCAATCGATGCGACCGGCGTTGTTGTACTCGCTCGACCGGCTCTCATCCCATTCGAGGATCTAGACAAACGGACTGACTCTTTCGGTTCTCAGCCGACGCCGGCGATGGCACAACAGCCAACTGAGATCCGCATCCACATCTGCACATGTGCATACTTGCATTACTGCCAGCGTTTTGTAATGTACGTCCTGCACCTGCCTCTCGTGCTCTGGTCAAATAGAGCGCATCTCCTCTGCCACTTTTCTGGGTGTAGATGATCGGCTAGCTATGACCCTCCTGAACGGCCCTCTTCAATCCGCCCTCATCCGACCCTTGTGTTTTTTGATGTTTCATGAAAAGGGAATGCGCCGCCTTTCTTGGGTCGTCACCGCCCCTTCTCCCCGCCTCCTCCTTCTGTGGAACGCCGTCCTTGATCTGCGCCATGCCACAGTTTTGTGTGATTTTTGGTCGGATGTGCCACCTTGATCTCGAAGCAAAAGCAATTGTCGCTTTCTTCTCTTACCCAAGTGATAGCCTTCTACCCGGGTCTGCGTTCGACCGGGTACTTGGCTGGAAACGGTGGCTGCCTTGCATCTTGTCCTTCCCTTGGTGGGCAAACATTGACGTAGCCTCGGCTGTCTCGACAGTGCTCATCCGACTGTGTTCTTCAGGTCCGCTATTCTCTCTGCTCTTGTTGGTCCTCCGCACTGCCGCACCGCCCTTGCTTTGTCTCACTTTACCCTCTTATGCGTCCTCCTGTCGCTCTGCAGTGTGTGTATGTCAGCTCCCGGTTTCTGGTTCGCAGCTGATTCGTTTCAGTATGCGTGTTCGAACAACCTCCTGGGGTCCTTCTGTTAAAAGTCTTGGTTCCTCCTGCATGTGACACCGCCGTCTGGTTGGTATTCGTGCTTGCAATCCATCCCAAGCCTTCAAACGATTCTACTCGTACCTACCTTCATCTTTCCATCATCCTCACCATCTTCGACATCAGTTCCCTCATCATCCAGTTCTCTCTCTCGACGAGCTTGGACATATCGCGCACAGCATTTCGCGTCGGCATCACTTCTTGCTCACAGATACACGCGGCAAGGCCGACACGCTACTGCTGTTGTTCCTCATCTTCCTGTTCCTCAGCGTCTTTCATCACGAAGGATCCTTTCCTTAAAAACGCTCTCTTCAGCTGCATTCACTCATCTATTTTCGGTACGAGCCCTGACAGCTCCATCAGAACCACTCCGCAATCACCGCCCATTTCATTCCGGTTCTCAGCCCTCTACAGCCACCCACCCATCTCGAACTCGATTCCGTTCCACGATTTGGCCAAGCCCTGGCCCACGTCAATAGACTCATTGAAGCTCGCGTGGCTTGCATCTGCATTGCGCTTCACCCGCTTCGCGTCATAGCGGTCTAAGAAAGGCGCCTTTCTTTTGCCCTCTCAGCACCCACTTGTCTTTGACAATAGCAAACGTTGGCAGAAGAAACGGCGCACCTTTTCCTTTTTGGCTCAAGCCCACCTAGCTGCACTCTTACCGGTCAAGGCAGTAGCCCTGGGACAGCTTTATGACCTGAAGTAGCCGGCTACTCGCACCTCGATACTCTTGCCGCTTTATCCGCCCCGACTCACCTCTTCGTCGTACCCCACCTATCTGCGAAACGATCATTCTAGCCTCTGCAGTGCATCGCTGCATCTCATTTGGCTGGCCGCCTTCGCTTCAGCTTGCAACCATCTCCTGCACTTTGGCGCCGAAAAGGTTCATCTGCCCACGAATTACTACGAGGTCATACTCAGCATCCACTGTCATTGCGCCCGCTTCATCTTGACATCATCCATTTGAAGTCCCTACCAATTGTACCGAACACGAGAGTAGCAAGCGACGTCACTTTTTGTCGTTTCATCTCTTCCATTCGGGTCTTGAACGCGCACATTTGCCGCATTGTGCCTTGTGCTCTTCCTTAGAAGCAGCCGACAACACCGTGATTAACAGGGCGTCGTTCTGCGCTACTTCATAAAGTACCGCTGTAGCTGCAGCTTTTACCGCTACTGTCCGCCGCACAGCCATCGCAGTGGGAGGTCAAGCCGCGCTTCTGCTGTCGTAGTGCCCGCATCGACCCAGAGCCGTCTTCTTGCGCCACACGAAGTTTCCTGTCCGAGCCTTTGGACAAACAGACACTCATCAGGCTCCAGCAATATAAGGACCACGAGGAAGATCAAACCGGCGGTCGGTGAATGCTCGCTTTCGTGTGATATTTCCTGCCCCCTCCTCTTCCTCATCCCTTTGCCCTCCCCCCCTTCCCGTTCACTCTCCCTTTCCACTACCTTTCCTTCCCCTGTTCCTTCCTTTCGGCCTGTCTCTTCCTTCTCTCATCCTCTTCCATACGGCTTCGGCCGAACACGGATCATTCTGGGCAGTCGTTGCGTTCTTCTGTTCACGATTCATACCAGTACCCTTCTTATTCCATCCCATCCCTTCGTTTCCTACCATTCAGGCCCTACTCTAACCTGCTCTCGCCCCTATAAGGTTTCTCAGCAACAATATTTGCAGGCGCGACGTCGTATACCTCGTCTTTTTCTCCTGCTCTTGCCAACCGTTCATGCAACATCGCCATACGACATTCACAATCTCGACCTCAGCGCCATTCTGACGCTTGAAAGACAAGGAAACTTCTCAGCAGGGTTTGTAGTTTCCGGCTATGTCCGACATGCCTGCTCGGATCCTGAGCGAGGCTGACAAAGCACAGCAAGGTCATTCTCACCATCGCACCACCTCGGGCCCATGGTCGCCTTATGCAGCTTCGGCATCTTCGACCTCCATCACCGACGCAACCTCGAAGCGTTTGTCCACACAACTGAAGAGGCCGTGGGACTCTCCGCCAGAAAGACCCACGTCTGCTCTAGCGCACGAGTCGGCGGAGGAAGACGAGCTTGACGACGAGACTGCCCCATCATTCAAAGGCAGTCGCGATTCAAAGCGCGCCGCCATCTACAAGCGTCAGGAGGGCAGAATTTGCACCGATGTGCCGAGCCTGAAACGTTCCAGAAGGGACGTCGCAATACTGTCTCCGACAAATAAGGTAACTTACCTCTCACACGACACGAGGAGATCGCCGAGAGACATGCTGCTGACGAGACCTCTCAATGCCTGCCCCTTGCCTTCGAACGACCCTATCTGTACATGTGCATCACGCTTACAGCCACCTGAGAAACAACAACAGCTCGCCTTCGACAATGCTGGGCGGTCTCCATCTCGATCTGGCCCGCATCATCGCGAGCGCGATGGCCGGCGCACGCCCTCATCGGGCCAGAGCCGATCGCCGTCCCCAAGATCAGCCACCAAGGCACAAGGTCTTGGGCAAGCAGAAGCCTCGAGCTCTGTTGCGCAATCCGAACGCATGCTCTCACCGGAAGAGCTCGACACCTTCCTCGATTTGATCTACAAGCATCACCCTGAACCTATGACAGCCGAAAACATGCGGCGCAGCGTTGACGCGCTCTACCATGACTGGGAACAATTTTGTTCACGCCGTCAAGTCCCTGTCTCGATGGGCAAGAAACCTCTCATGGATGAATACGCCAAGATCTTCAATGGCGCTTACGGCCCAGAATACCAAGCCAAAGCGAGACAGATCGCACACGAGCTCTCGCAGAGAGCAGGCAACGCTTCCATCAGTGGCGACTCGACGCTCGACAAAGAAGCCCAACGCCGTGATAGCTCCAGCCGTCGAAGCAACACTCGCTCCGTAACTGACGAGGACGACAGCGATGACGATGAGGCCGAAGAAGAGGCGATGGGTGGCGACATCGAGTTGGCCGGTGCGCAATCGTCCGGCTCTAAGAAGAAGGCAGAAGGGCCCACAGAAGGTGGAGAGGCAGGATCATCTAAAAAGTCGAACATCGCTCAGGTGGGTCGCAACGGCCTCGCAGTCCTACCACCGGGTCTCTTCGATATTCTGCGGAATCACCTTCGAGATGACATCCTGTCAAGCATCATGCCATCGGTCCGCAACGATCTGACGGAGCAAACGCGCGAGCTCTTCTTGCAGAATCAGGATCTGTTCGGTCGACTTAAGGAAATGGAAGACCGTATTCGCAATCAGGACCTATGGATCCGACATTTGCTCTCTCAAAATCCGGCTGACATGTCGACACCACCCGTGGGTCCTCCTATGGGTGCTGCTGCACTTGCAGGCGGGGAGCCTGTCTCAAGCATGGTCTCCAAAGCAAGACCATACTCTGCGACCGCGAGGGAGCCTGCCGCTTCAGGCAGGCATCTACGACACGGCCCTGCAACCTCCGAGAGCGAACCGGCCGGTGGTCCATCCGCAGGCGACTACTTTGGCGGAGTTGGGCCTATGTCACCGCGTCAGCCGCCGCGCAACGAAGCGCGACATTTCCAGCAACAAGGTATGGCGGGTCCGCATCCATACGAAGGTCGAGCACCGCCAGCTGCAGTGGCAGGACCGGCAATGAGCTCAAAGCCAGGTCACGGACCCGGTCCATCGAATGCGTTCGGATCCGGTCGCTGGGATACCGAAGCCGGTGCGCCCAATGCTTACAAAGATCACCCTTCAACTGATAGGCGGCCTCCGTCCGCGAATGAGGCTCAGCGTAGACCTGGATCATGGCAAAGCGAGCCACAAAGTGGGCGAGGATACCATCACAGCCAACACCCTGGTGAACGCATGGACGGTACCGAGGCACGCTACGAATCTCCTGCAGGCCCACAGCATGGCAACCCGAGGGTTTCCTTTGCTGAGCATCGCCGTCTCAGTTCCTTCAGCGGTGGTGCTGGCCCTGGCGGACCTCGCGGTGGAGCTGCTCCTCCGCCTTCATCGACAAACAGCCCAGTGCCATCCATAGGCGGCATGCGTGACGACTTCCGTCGACCAGGACCTCCCATGTATCCAAGGGAGTCAGTCATGTCGCCCGTCGAGCCAGCGTACGACATCCGACGAACGCAGCCTGGATTGCCGATCAGCCAAGCCGAGCCATACTTTGGCGGCGCCGACTCGATGAAAGCTCCAATGCCGAGGACAGGCTTGGCGATCTCACCAGAGCAGATTCAGAAGAACAAGAGAGGTCGACCGAGCAAGGTCGAGATGGCCAACTCGAGGGCTGAGCTTGGCTCTGGTGGTCGAGGCTCCTTCAGCGGTGGATCTCATCCGTCAGCCCCGCCTAGACCTTATCTATCATGACGAACAAGGGTGATTTACCTCAGTCTGTCACACCTTTCCGGAGTGCCGAACTCGAAGAGGCAAATCGCTGTGTGAGGCGCGGTAGGCACTCAAGTGTTATACGTCACCGCCGACGAGCCGACGAGGTTCGAGATCGCAGATCAGCTAACTTATGACAAAAACAAACACACACCCCTCTTCTCCATTGTACTTGTGCTCGTACGACGACATCACACCGTATCCCCTCACTCTTTACCAAAACGTCCCTACCTTTCTGAAGCCATCTCGGCCTTCGCTCAGGGATCTACTCATAATATGCTCCGCTAATCAATGTCAACTTAATGTGTACACTTTCCCCTTCACTTATCAAGCTATTAAACATTTCTACAAGGGTGACCTTTGACTATTTGACATGATTGGTTGAGATGGAGCAAAGAGACGCTCAACCAGAGCAGACAGGGAGAGTGGTGTTGTTTTCCCTGGTGAAGGCAAGGATGTGGTCGTTGATGACGCGGTGAGTGAAGCCGACTTCGCAGTAGACAAAGTAGTAGATCCATTTTCGGCGGAAGACGTCGACCTCTTTCTGCTTTTGGGCTTCGGGCAAGCGGCTGATCTCGTCGTGATCGCGAAGCAAAGCAGGGCGAATGACCTTGTCAAAGTTGGCTTCGAAGCGGTTCTTCCACTCTCTCAGTGTGCGAGAGTAGTGAGGGCCGATGCTGACAAGGGTGTCGAGGACGAGGTTGCCTTTGCTTCCGTCGGTGGCGCCATTGACCAGCGAGGTGACGGAAGGAAGTACACCACCGGGGAAGATCCATTTGCGGATGAAATCGACGCCTTTGTAGTAGGCTTCGGCACGAGACTCGGGCATGGTGATGCACTGGAAGACAGCGGTACCTCCTTGACGCTTGAGTACGCGGTCAACGCAGCTGAAGTAGGTGGGCAGGAACTCGATACCGACAGCTTCGAGCATTTCGATGGAGCAAACGCGGTCGAAGCTATCGTTCCAGCTGGCGGGGAAGTCGCGGTAGTCCATGAGATGCACTTTGATCTTACCCTCCATGCCGGCAGCGGCGATGCGCTGCTCAGCGAGCGCCTTCTGCTCTACGGAAAGGGTGACACTGTCAACGGTGCAGCCAGTCATACGAACGGCTTCCATAGCAAAAGATCCCCATCCGGTACCAATCTCCAAAACGCGGTCACCGCGACGAATGTTGGCTCGACGGATGATGAGCCTCAACTTGGTCTTTTGTGCCTCCTCGAGCTCGTCGTAATCGCTTCCAACAGTCCTCACCTCACCGTCAACTTCGGAAGGAGGGGTCGGCAAATCGTCGTTCCTGGATGTTACGCCTGCGTTGTTCTCGACAGAGGTGCTCTGATCAGGTGTGAATCGTAGCGGCTCGTAAACGCCATTTGCAGCGGCAGAGTTGGTGTGACCATTGGTCGCAGTGCCAAGCGCCGCTCTGGTCTGCTGATTGAATTGCTGAAGCAAAGGACCAGACACATCGGCGTCGAGTGTGTCAAAGACGGCGCACGAGTAAGTCATGTCCTTGCTAAGGAAAGCCTTGTACATGGTATTGCTGATATCGTAGTGCGCGCCAATGTTGCGCAGACTTCCGACCTTGGTATTGGCGTATCGCTTGTTGAGCAGTCCCTGGGCGGAGGAGATGAGCGAGCTGACCAAGCTGACATCTTCGAGGTTGTTGAGGCTGGAACGGTTGACAATGAAGATATCGAAGCAGGCCGCGAGATCGGGCGTGTCGACATCACCAATCATGTACGCCTCTGCAAAGCCAAGATCAGCTCCGAAGAACATGCGTGTCCAGAACGAATCATTCTTGACAATCAGAACGGCATGCGGTGCGGTCGCCGAGTTGGCGAGTTCAGCTGCAGCGGACTTGGGCTTGTTGGCGGATGCAGCTTCGTGGTTGTGCTGCTTGCTCTTGACGAGGGTGGGGTCGCCGAAGCGGTGGACCTGGCCATCGGGAAGATGGATCTCAAGCTGGCCGACAGTGAGCCTGGAAAAAAGACCAAGGATAGTGGAACGAGCGATAGCAGCGGTGGGTCGAGCCAAGGGCGCAAGGAGCGCCTGTGGGACTGGGATGGATGGGAAGAGGCCTGTCATTGTGTCTACGTTTGGGAGCGCTGTGTTCCAGTTACTTCTACGTTCGAGAGAAGTGCGAGATCTAGCCGAGGGAATGAGCTAGTCGTCTATGGGTATCCGACCAAGAATAGGATGGTCTGGAAGAGGGCGGAGGGAAGACCACGTTGAGGCGGTGTGAGACGAGAGAGAGATGGACGAGGTGAATCGAGAAGATGGTGTACCGGCTCTATGGGATGATAAGGTTCGGAAGCAAGGACGGATGGAAAGGGACTGATGGATGATGAAGGGGAAGGAACACTGCCAACGGAAAGAGTGGATGAGTGTGTGGGATGAAAGGGTGTCAGGGTGGCTGGAGCAGCAAGATTAGGTAGGATGAAGCAAGGGTTTGATGATTGACCGAAATTGCCGCGGATGAGGTGGGGGTGGAGATGTGGCTCTGGCTCAGTCTGTTTAGCTCATTGCGATCAGTGATTGCGGACACGGCGATGGATGTCAAGGGTCTCTCAAGCTTGTCGATTGACTAAGGCGGCGAAAGGCACGGAGAAAGAAGATCTCGAGGAGCGTTGGAGCAGAGGCTCGAGGACACGGGGACTGGAGGCATGAAGAAGATCAGGCGATTCCACGTTGGACAAGGCTGTTTCACTGTTTGACGGGATGGACATAGAAGGTGCAAACAAGCACAATGGAGACAGACATGCAGCCATGAGCGAGAGCTCGCTTCCCGCGGATGCTGCCTTCATCGACATCGATGCTTTCCACCGTGCCATATCTTCGCCTTTCCCACTCTATTCCACGCCACATCAACGTGGAACGTTTCAACCTCATATGTGTTGCACGATGACGCTGACTGTGCTATGAAAAGTGACGGGGTGAAGCCTAAAGAGCATCGAAGAGCAAGTCAGCTATGATCTTCGCCAAAGGAAACGGAACATGAAATCTTAGATGAGACGAGCTCGGATGTAACGCATGCGAGTTGTTACACGAGTCGCACAAAAAGGCGGGAGATTGGCCTAGACTGGATCGACAATCGAGAATCGACGTTCGGGAAGATTCTTAGGGCAGAAGAAGAGCAGGGCGTGCGGACCTAGGCACGGATCGCAGGACGAGGCGGGAATTGGATTGGGAGGGAGAAGAGTGAGAGAAGAGTGTCAAAGTGCCGTGGTTCTGAGAGTTGTGAGGAAGGGGCTGTCTGCACCCTGCATGAAAGCTGCCTGAGCTGCTGATGATTGCTGCGATTGCTGCTGTTGCTGCCCATCTGTCCAACGGCTACGCTTTGACCTCAACTGAATGCATTTTCCCCCGTCTGAGCTCGGCTTCCTTCCTCTCAAATTGTATCATACGATGTGTGTACGACCCACCATACAGCACCCTTCTTATCTACAGGACATCGTGTCGTTCATGTAAAAGGCGTGTGCTTTGTACCAGGTGAGAAAGCGAACGATAAACAAAGTTGCCAGGCACGACTAAGCACAGACAAGCAAGCCCAATCAAGAATGCAAGCTTAAGTGACGCTGTTCGCGCTTCAGAATTCATAACGATCGTCAGGCGCGTCGCATGTGCAGGCGAATGCAGTCCATGCATGCCTCCACAGTATCCAAATTCGGATTCCGGACGTCGGTTTTTTCGAAAATGCGGTCTGTATGTTACGCCACAGAGCTAGCACGATTGCTTTTCCAAAATGGATCGGGATGATTGGCATGGCAACATGCGATACGACTTCATGAAGCGCGATTTGTTTCGTTTCCAATTTTAGACCAAGCAACCTTGACAACGGGGAAAGATGCTGCTCTGCCACCGATTGCTCATTGTTGGTCCGCTCGTCACCGAAGCTTTTCATGCTCCGCTACGAGTTTGAAGCCATCGAGCTAGCTCCGACATGCCCACAATCTCAATTACTGTAATGTATTCTAGTGATAAAGCCTACTCGAGCTTGTCAACCGTGCGTCGAACACTACTTGTCATATTACGAGCTTGAGGCAAAGGAAAGGGAAATGCGGCTAGTCTGATGGTCGGAGCGAAGGAGGGTAACGTTGTTGATTGCGTGCCAGATTCATGCTGGGCTGATATCACGCCGGGTGTGCTGGGAACAACGGGACGGGCGGAAGAAATGCTTCGTACGTGGAAAGGATAGCACGAGTTTAGACACCTACAATGGGCGAAGACATCGAGATACAAAGCGTTGATCCCAAGCGAAATTGCATTCGAATGCTGTATGACAATAGATCGTGAATGATGGCGATGCCGGAAGTCTATGATTGACAGAGAGGGCGTTGTAATATGCGCATACGTGCCGACGGCATCTCCGCCTTTCTCGATTTGACAGCGAAAGTGTTGGTTCCTGTTGATGCATTTTGTGCCTGGAAAAAGTAGCAGAACAGTCGATACATCGTGCCGGTCAACTTTGCTTTGCTCTTCTGATGCCCTTCGATTTCCCCTTTTGTTTTTCTATTTTTCGTGAAATTGATTGCGTTGCGCACTTTCATGCACGACGCGGCCAAGAACACAGCCAAGAAGCTTCGGCTTGCACAGCCAGCAGCAAAAGCAACAGCCGGCAGAAGCCAACAGCTATCTCGGCTTGCCACTTCAGCCATTCCATCATTGACTTTCATGCTTAGCGTACTTTACATTGTTTAAGGTACGCAGCTACAGTATCGCCTCTTCCCAAATGCTATAATGCGATAAAGCCTGATTGGCACGAATCGATGCACCAACGTTCGCCTGCCGATTGCACAGCAAATTAATCTCTTCTTCCTCCTGCCATGCGCCTCTACCCTGCGCATCTCGTCCACTGATTGTCATCACTCTTTCCCTCAGCATCTTCATCGGTCAACGTCCCATCAGCACCACATTCTCTACCGTCAGCCGTAGACTTGGTCGTCCCTACTCTCACCACCACCACCACTACCATCACCATCATCCTTCAATGCTCTTCTGGATATTGTCGACACCATGCGCAACCTATAGATGCCTCAGCAATCTTCACGAGAGGCTTGCGCTTCTGACACAGTCTAGATCAACACCGGCGCCGCTCAATAGACGAACCTCTGGCCCCGATCAGCCATGACGCTGTGCGCACGAAGTGCCGTGCGGGCACTCGGTTCACCGCCAGCTCTTGTCCAGCAGGAATACAAACACAATGCCGAGTACTTTGAAGCGAACGAGCACCCGCAATATACCCTACATGCCTCGAGTCGCTTCGTCCCAGATCAAGAGCCCTTGCTCCCATCTGCATCAGTGTCCTCTGCAGTATCATCGTTAGCGGCTGGTCCCGCTTCAACGCCTAGAAAGAGATGGCTGCACGTGCTTCTGGTCGCCAATCTCATCATCACGATCACAACTTTCATCGCTGCCTGCATTCACTTCGACACCTTCACTACCCTCTTCCTTTATCTCGCCTTGCTCGTCGTGACCTTCCCGGTTCTCTCGCTCTCGCTGCTGGTGGTCAACTCGAACGCGTCCTCTTACAAGCTTCAGTTGCCAGAGACTTCTCCTAATACCACCCCGCTTTCCGAGCAGTCGGACTTCTCATTTACCAGCATCTTCCATCGTCCTAGCTCTCCGATCAACTACACACTTTCAAATGCTGAAGTCGCCGCTGCCGATTCAGCATCGACCAGGCGACGCCGATCCTGTCGTCTCCCACGTATCGAGAAGGCTGCCCGCTACGCCCAGTACCTATTTGCTGTCCTCTGGTTCCTTGCTATTGTGGAATGGACCTTCTTCAGTCCTATCCTTGCCTCGAGCAACGCCGTCACCGCTGACGACATGGCTGCATTCATCAACTCCTCGCCCTCCGCCGTTCCTAAGCCACAGCAACCTTTCAAGGTCTTCATCGCCTCCAATCTGTACAACAGCCAAGAGATTTTGCCCACCTACACGTCGTCCCTCAAGAACCTGATCCATCACCTCGGTACCGACAACGTTTTTGTCTCGATCTACGAATCGCATTCCACCGATCAAACCAAGTCCATGCTGGCTCAACTCGACACTGATCTTGCGCAGCTCAACGTCTCACGACGCATCCTTTCGGATGATCGCGCGGCCCGCATGGACAAGTTCTCGCCGGTGGCTGATCGAATCAGGTTCCTCGCAAATGTACGCAACATCGCCATGCAGCCCTTGCTCGATCCAGTCAATGCAAGCGACAATAAATTCAGCCATGTGCTCTGGATCAACGACATCGTCTATACCACAGAGGACGCGCTCAAGTTGCTCGAAACCAACGACGGAAGGTACGACCAGGCTTGCGCTATGGACTTCATTGGCAACGGCTTTTACGACACTTGGGTAGTAAGAGACGCAGAAGGAGACACCCTCAAGCGCCAATGGCCCTACTTCAAGCGCACACAGGACGTAGAGGCGATGCGTGAAGGTAAACCCTTTGCCGTCAATTCATGCTGGAACGGCATCACTGCCTTTGATGCAAAGTGGTTCTACCCTCCTACCAACACCTCTTCTATCCTTGCCTCCAAGCCTTCAGAGCCAGACGATGAAGAAGGTCCGCCCACACTGCCACTTAGCTTCCGAGCTTCGACGGAATGTCTCTCATCCGAATGTCAGCTTCTGTCGTACGACATCCATCGAGCCTCGTACCCTGCGCGTCCGACCATCCTCATCAACCCCACCGTCAAAGTAGCCTACGAGTACCGACACTACTACCTCTTCAACAAGCTCATCCCATCACCGATATTGAGGCCATGGAGGGTCGTGTGGAGAGACTGGATCGGGTACAGGCTCTTCGGCTGGGTGACTGAAGGCACGAGGTGGAAGAACGAGTGCAAGCCCAAGCAAAAGTATTGGGTCAATCAGCCAAATTAGAACCCAACCGCGTTCACTTTACTGTATTCTAGCTCAATCATTCATGTCACATGTCACGAGCAACAAGTCACGATCAACAAAGAGCGTCAAGCAAAATGGTGTCGAGGTGTGAAAGTGGAATGGCACGTTGTGCAGTGTCGGACCGTCAATATTTGCTTGCTGTTGACTGCCACGTTTTTGCGGGGAGGAAATATGAATATGAAATTTAGTCGCCTAGAGAATGAGGGATCGGCGCCTTGCCTGTTGATGCATCTGCTCAGGACTCTGCAATCACATTATTGCTTGGGCGATACTCAGGCTATATGAATCGGGTGAACTTTGAAGTCTTGTACCGAAGCAGGAACAAGATTGCGGAAAGGGCATGCACGAAAAGAGTGGCCGCTCGGAGCGATTGGGTTCCTGACAAAAACGTGCTCGTTCTCGCTTATTTTCTTCTCAAACCCTCATTGCAAGCGACCGAAGGGAGAATTCTATTTACCGCCGATCCGTCAAACAAAAGAGCCTTAGTTTACGTGCCAATTACCGCGTCTGCAGTCATGCCGTCCCGCCACTCGGTTGCCAGAAGAGGAAGGAACGGTTCCTTCCGGCGGCTGTCTACCGGCTATCCTGCAACTTTCTTCGTGATACCTCGGCGTGGTTGGAAAACGTGCAACAATGTGTGGCAAGAAGAAGCCTGCATTGCCGAGAGACAGGGTCGGCAAAAAGATTCTTGAGTGGTTCACCTGGGAAAGTTCCGGTGGTTCAGAGGTGCCCTCCTGGCGGCAACAAGATCATGTTGTTGAGCCGTTTTCGAACATGTATATATATGAGAGCATCTTCGACGATATAGACGGTGTGGACACCCTTAACAAACGATTTGAAGACATTCACAATGGCGAACTTCCGTACTCTCACCGCCGCCCTCGCGCTCGCCCTTACCATGGGCGGCGTTCAAGCGCTTGTCCCTGGATTCAGCAACTTGCCTAATCCGACACAGAACCCTCACATCTCGCTGCCTGCTGGCTTCAAGCCAACTTTGCCGACTTCGCTCCCTCCTATTCCTGCGAATCTCCCTTCTTCTCCTGCTCAAGGCAGCGCTTCCTTCCCCAGCGGTCTGCCAGCTTTGCCAGCACCAATCGCATGGGCCAACGCGCAGTACAACGACTACCGCCCTTCCAAAGCTCGTCTTGCCTACCATGGCGACAATGCCATGGCCGTTTCGTGGTCTACACCTAAGCAGCTTCCTGTGCCCGCCGTGTTGTACGGCAAGCAGCCCAACGTGCTCAACCACATTGCCACTTCGACCACTTCGATCACGTATAACACTAGCAGCTACTACTCGAACCACGTCGTTCTTGACCACCTTGAGCCTAACACCAAATACTACTATCTCCCCATCCTTGGTGACCCGGTCAAAGATGTGCGCTCCTTCACCACCGCTCTCCAGCCCGGCGATTCCACCCCTTACACCATCGCGGTTGTAGCTGATCTCGGTACCATGGGCTCCCTTGGTCTTTCTGATCACGTCCCTCCTGGAGCCTCCAACCCTCTTACCACTGGTGAAGTCACCACCATTCAGCGCCTTACCATGGACAAGGAGAAGTACGACCATGTCATGCACGTCGGCGACATTGCTTACGCCGACTATTGGCTCAAGGAGGTCGTTCTCGGCTACATCAATGGCTCGGTCGCCGCTGGTCCTGAGCTTTACGAGAAGATCAACGAGGAGTTCTACGATGAGATGGACGAACTCACCTCGTCCCTTCCTTACCACGTCTTGCCAGGCAACCACGATAGCAACTGCGATAACTCAGGCTACAAGAACTACACCGAGGCCATCTGCCCCCCTGCCTTGACGCATTTCATCGGCTACAACCAGCACTGGAACATGCCTTCCAATGTTTCGGGTGGTTTCAAGAACATGTGGTACAGTTACGACGTCGGCATGGTTCACTACGTTGTTTACGATACCGAGACGGACCTTGGACCCGGTCTGATTGCTCCTGAGGACGAGGGCGGATCTTCGCACGCCGACGATGGACCTCTCGACCCAAGCCAGCCTTCTGCTCAGCTCGACTTCCTCAAGCAGGACCTTGCCAAAGTTGACCGTAGCAAGACTCCCTGGGTCGTCGCTGCTGGTCATCGACCTTGGTACATGGCTGCCAAGGCATCTTCGCTTTGCACCGTCTGCCAGACCGCCTTTGAGCAGATCTTCAACGACCACGGTGTCGACATCATCCTCAACGGTCACCAGCATAACATGCAGCGTCAAGCTCCACTCGCCCCCGGCGCCAAGATCGACCCTAACGGCTTGAACAACCCCAGCGCCCCGCTTTACATCCTCACAGGTGCAGCTGGTCACTTTGACGGTCTGGACAATGCAGTTACGCCTTTCCCTGCTTATTCGAGGTTCGTAAACGATACCTTGTACGGCTTTTCGCGTGTCACGTTCCACAACCGCACACATCGTAAGTACTGCCTGCCTACATTCAGCCCAAAAACGAACATGGAGACACATGGCTGACCCTAACTCTTGCTCTCGATTCGACCCATCGCAGTGACTCACGAGTTCATCAGCTCAGCAACCAACAACGTCCTCGACACTGCCATTTTGTACAAGAAGCACTGAGAGTCGCGTAAAAGTCACCTTCGTAAAATAGTTCGACCGCGCAATAAAGTGTGAGAAACGGAATCGCCGCCGAGCGTGTTAACAGCGTCAGCTTGATTGCTCTCCTGCTTGAATAGATTCCTGGAGCACTTGCTTTCCGTTGCCTGACTTGATGCGCATGATAGGAAATTGAACTATCGCCGACCTACTAGCTCTCTCTTGGTGCCCCCATCAAGGCAAGACTAAACATGTTGTATGATGTATCACGCTATATGTACGGCTTACTGCTTGGTCTTGACATCTGCGGCCATAGAACCTTGAAAGCACCGCATCCCGTCCGATCTGCGAAGTTAA
>MAIP01000132.1:0-37703 GCA_001736125.1 Pseudozyma tsukubaensis | reverse complement strand
CACACACACACACACACACACACACACACACACACACACACACACACACACACACCCGAATTAAGAGCGGAGCTGATCTGCAGCATGCCTTCCTTTCCTCGCCTGGTACGCTACTGCATCTTGTCGATCCCGCGATCCCGTTTGCACCCCTTCCTGGCTGTTGTTGTCTTCCGTCACTTTCTGTGCTGTCCCGTTCCCCACGCCGAATCAGCCGCCGCTATGTGTCTATCAGCTTGACATTGCTAGATGATAGACAAATTCAGCCTCCGCCCACGCACGCAACGGCATCACGACGACAGCATCATGACATCTGCAGCGCCATGATGGCTTGGAAGTGACATCTCAGAGCCTAGACGGTCTTTGCGGCTTCACTGTGGCTTCTTTCCATTTCTGCGCTGTTCATCTTCCGATTAAGACGGAGTGCATGGATGCGAAGCCGTGTGCGCGCAGATGAATGCATCACAAAGGAACGTGATCCACCTCATCAAGGCAGATCCGAAATCCGTCGGATCTGCGCAACAGTGATTTCAGAGGAGGTTGACAGCCTCAAGGTTGCGCTTCTTTCCCCACCATGCAAAAGTGTCGGCGGCTTCGTTACCATGCGGATGTCCCGCTTGCCAGCGCGCCTTTGGTCGTGCCGGTTGATGCCAAGCAACACTTGGCGTGACTGAACAAAGGAGCAAGCCAAGAAGCTTAGGTTTGAGTTTGAGGGTGCGCAACCATAAAGGGGCACGATACAGCATGCAAGGTATCGAGGCGCTGCACGATATAGTCGGGCTTCGCTTCGTGTGCAAAGAAGAACCCAGAGAGAAAGCTTTGTTGTAAGGCCTCATTTGGAACCTAAGCCAAGCATCTCGGTAGCGCGACAAACTGTCAAAGGGGCGTCAAAGGGCTTTTCCGTCGCAGCGGCCATGACGGTCTTGTCAAAGTAGACGCCGTGTCGATACCTCATGTGGCTGCACGGATCGCTGCCCTTGGCGCAATCGAAGCATGGTTGCTCATTGATACCGAATATATTACGCTCCCACGCACGAGGTCCGTCAGTGCCTGCGCCAATTAGGGCTCAGGCCGCGTCTCCACCGAATCGTTCTGTATGGCAAGGCTGCGTCTTCGTCTTGGCATATCTGCGAGCCGCCCCTTTGATTTTACAAGGCATGACTTGGCAGCGACGATCTCACTCGAGTACAGAAAAGACGGAGCCGAACCATCGTGACTTAGGCATGGGCTTTGTAAGCCGTCTGAAGATATTCGCGACAGATATTTGCGGTAGATATTTGCATGTCTCGCTACGATAGCGAGATGAGGACGATCGCATCGAACGGCGTCTATCCGTGTGAGACCACGCTTGAGCACTGTGACTATCCCGTATTCAGAATCCTCCACTTGGCACTTCAGCGGATCGCTCAAGCATATTGCAAGACATTCGGTGACATCTGAACGTGGAAAATCCGGAGTCCGATCTCGGCTAAGCTTGTCCCCTTCATGAGCATGGTGCTTAGCTCAGTCCGACACTGCTAGCGATCAAGCTCTGGCGTGGCATCCTTTTGCGATTGTGTTTCGAATGATCACATTGCAGGCGTTGAGCGAGAGCGTCCTAATATCCCAGCAGTGATTACATGCTATGAAGACCGGATATGTTCAGGCGGTGATCAGTTCTCTTGATACTGCTTCTGATTTCCACCATCCACCATTCATATCCGCAAGATGAAGAGAGTAGATTACCGCGCATCGACCGCGCTAGTAACGGGGGCTACCAGCGGCATCGGTCGCAGCATTGCCGAGGAGCTCCTGTCGCGTGGCATCGGCCGGCTAGTCATCGTAGGAAAGCAAGAAGCCAAACTCGCAAAGACCAAAGAGGAGTTACGTGAGCAATGCAGCGAACACCAAGAGGTTCGAACCATCTTGGTTGACCTGACCAACCACGACGCTGGCATGACGATCCAAGATCAGATCATAGAATGGCAATGGACGGTTGACATCCTCGTCAACAACGCTGGTCTTGCTGCCAAGAATCAATTTGCTTCCAATCCTTCCACAGACAATGCGCTGGACTGCGTCGGTGTCATGGTCCGCTTGGTTATCGATCTCTCGCTCCGATTCCTTCCCGGTATGGTGGAGCGCGGTCAAGGAGGCTTGTTGAATCTTGGCTCTACGGCTGCCTACCAGCCCGTGCCTTGGACTGCCACCTACGCGGCGTGCAAAGCGTTCATTCTCTCTTGGTCGCAAGCTGTCAGGCAAGAGAATCTCGGCAACGGCGTTCGCATCGCCTGCATCGTACCTGGCATTACACAGACGAATTTGAATGGTCACGGTGGCGGAGAAACACGAGGCACCCTCGACTATGTGGGTATTCATCAGCCATCCGATGTTGCACGTGCTGCTTTGAATGCTTTCGAGAACAACAGCGCAGCGGAGATCGTTGGCTTGAACAACAAGCTGCTTCGACTTGCTGGGGTGCCAGTGCGTGCATCTGTCATGGCGAGCATTGTTGCCAAGTCCAGAGGCCCACCCTGATCAGGAGGAATCTGGGATCAAGCTCTGCCCTGATCCTGATCCTGTCATCCGTTACTAGCATTGAGGGTTGAGTTTCTAATTAAGACTTCAGTCGAAGCAGGTCTGCGGATGCAGCTGAATGAACTTTTCGCAATTGTCGATAACGCACGAATAAAACACAAGCTCGGGCATGGAACGCACTCTTCCGAGCACCAAGCTCAACTCCAACAACTCGAACTCAGATGCATCTGCTCACACTCTGTGTCCCTTTGGTCGTGCCTGTCTGCTGAAAGAATCTCGTCTCTTTCCGCAGACGTCAACCTCGTGTGAGCGCGGGGAAATGATCGTCGTCGGTGCCGCGAAGGCTTAAATTGCTTCGGCGAAGATGAGCAAGTGTCACAACGATACCGACATGTGCCATTAGTCCGGTCATGCAGAATGATCAACACGGCATCTCTCGTACTCGTCGATGAGCGATACAGATAACATTCAGTCAATCTGAAAGCATGTTGCAAGAGGTGCGAGCCGGCTTCTGTGAGGGTCTCGAGCAGCACACACACATGGGTTTTGCTTTCCAGACCCTGCGCGGCTAGTTGAATGGCGCGTCGAACTATCGAATCGGGTATGAGAATCCCGTTCCAATCGGGACGATGAAGCCCTTCGTCTAATGATCAAGTGGCTCAGCAAGTCCCTTTATGATCAATTGATAGCACCCTAGCCGTAGTCATGTGTCGTTTGCCTACACAGAGGGCGAACGAATGTATATGGCAAGTTCATAGGAAAGATTAAGGTATCTCGTTTCTTCTTCTTTTGCTGTAATGGGAAAATATATCCGTTACTCAGTTTGCTTCGTGATAATTCGATCCAAAATTGCGGCCCGAAAAGGCAGTGGTATTTGACTGTCGGCCGTCAAAGTACACGAGACGACGACACGTGGTTTCACATCGGGCTCACCAGATGAAGTCAATCACGCAGATAAACGATTGGACCCTTTTAGCCGGTCGTATGCACCGTCCCACTTTCCCGTGCCTTTGCTCCGCCTCCGCATGGTCACCGGCACCCTTTGTGAACGCCGCTTCATACACTGGCAAAGGGCGTACAACCTCCTATATCGGCCGCCGCCTGCCTGCTCAGCATCAAGTCAAAATTGTGGAGGAAGAGAGGAACAACGAACGAGCCAACAGAATCTGCGAGGCCTGACACAACTCGCACACGGTGTTCACTCAGAACTAAAGCAGACCATATGCACGGGTCTCTTTGAAGAACAGAACGCATAGTCCGCAACAAAGAGCTTCAGCAGGAGGAACGACACGGTCTCGATCAGCTCTTCAATGCGAAAGACTCGCTGACCCCTCCTCCAGGTCACTCTCAAAGCATCATAAAGACTCAGCACCGTAAGATCTGCAAAGCGGCATGGCCCAGACACCGGCTGCGTTCGCGCAGCATGCTCGCTCGAGCAACCTCACCAACAGTCCCTCGGCTCATCGACGAGCTGGTGGGCTCGGCTCGGCTCAGCATGCTTCGCCATCGAGCTCTCAACCATTCTCACGCCCTTTCACCAATGTTGCGTTTCCCGGCACAGTCGCAGGTTCACGAGCCGCCATCCCTTCCAACAACACAGCGGCACCACAACGCGGCATACAGCACCTTTCGCTACTTACTACGCATACACCCGCATCTCTTGCCAAGCTATCCTTCTCGCCTCAGACGACTGTCCTCTGGCAGCGTCTGGTAAGGCGCAACCCTGAAGTGGCTGCAGACGATACCCAGGAGCAACATCATCAAGGATTTGCGGAGCAGGCTACATCATCTTCGACAGGTTCGCGCGAAGCCCTCAACGCTGCTTGGGATCTGGGTGTGCAAGACATCATCATCTCTGTCAGAAAGGCGCGGACTCGCCATAGTGACGCAGATCAGTCAGGCAAGGTGGCAGACGAAGGGATCAGACTGCTTTTGAGGGACCCTCTTGTCTCAACTTCGACTTCCGCTACCTCTCAAGCAGAGCTCTGGCTCTTTGCCGGAACAACTGACGACGCAGAATCCGGTAGTCAGCAAGCAACGAACGTGGTATCAGACTCGAATACGAACACACAAGCGAACAAGGCAGACCCAACAGCGATGGACTTGTCAACAGCAGGCGCTGCACAGAGCAACACAGCAACTTCTTCATCCTTCGAAGCGGCTCTTGCACGACGTCTTCCGAGCGATGTAGTCAAATGTCTCGCCCGTTTGTCGGACGTCGCTGATTTCAGTTTCGGCTCGTACTCGCTCAAAAGCGCAGCAGCGAACGGAGGGGATACGAAAGGCAAGACGTCGTCACTCACAACAGAGCAGCATAGAGCTCACAAGCGCTTTATGGCTGCAATCAGGTCCAGGGCGGTGGATTCGGTAGTCCAGAACTCTGCAGAAAAGCAAGCAAATGCCAGAGCCGCGTCGATACCACCGCGCTCAGATCGATCCTGCTTGCGTGTTGGTGACAACGTCGTCTTCCTGCCCACAGCACGAGATGGCAAGACATCAGACACTGCTTGGTTCGCTGGACCAGAGGCCGGTAACACATTTGCTGACGGCACAGATCAGCACAGCCTCATTACACGGCTCGACGTATCGCTCACTAGCGCAGCTCTGTATGTTCGCGCAGCCTCTCAAAGGCTCGCAGCTCTACCATTGTCGGATACTCGACAAGCACAACTGGGCGTATCGACGAATTCACCTGCTCGCGCATCTTTACTGCTGGCGCCAATAGGCTGCCACGCCGACCTTTTGGGTGTCGTGTCCGCGAGCAGCATTGCTGAAGAGCACATGGCTGAGTTACGCTCTCTCTTTGCAACGTCTGCTGTTGATGCAACACACAGTCAAGCTGACGGTGCGACAGACAGCGAGGCTCTGTTCGCTTCCGGGCTCGCCATCTGTGCATTGCACGCGACTGATCCAGCTACGAATGCTTCACAGGACCGATTCCACCAGCAGGAACAAAATGCCCCGCTAGATACGTTCGCTGCGATGGAAGCCCAAGATCAAGACATGGATTTGTCGTCACTGTCCGTCCCAAATCAACACGATCAGCCGCAGTCACAACAGCAGCCGAAGCACTTCTTGTGGCCGGTTTCCTGGTGTCTCGTCGTTCAAAGCCGCACGAACGCCAACAGCCGAGGGCCGCAGACCTCCGCTCAGAACAATCTACAAAGCATGCGCGATCAACCCGTGACACCTCTCAAAGAGCTCGTCTCCTTCACACTCAAAGTGCTTAGTGACGCCAATGAAAACTCTATGGCTCAGGCCACCGCCTCGTATACACCCGGTGAGCCGGACGACGCCTCTCTCTTACGCCATCGTGTAGATCGCCTGTCCTCGACACGTCCTGATGTGACACCCGCCAGCATCACTTTCCCTGATTTTGACTTTGCGATGCCAACAACGGCCTCAGCCAACTCATCGCACTCCTTGCCTCCAGCAGGTCAGTCTGTTCCGAGCATGTCACCGGCCAAACGTGAAGTGACGAACAACGAACGAGCATCAAACACGAACAACGGCGAACAAATGGGAGATGACATCAACTGGATACAGTTCTTGCCACAGGCGAGCGAAGGAGGCGCGACAGCCTCAGCTCCCGCCGTGGCAACGTATCCAGCGCTGCAAGTCGATCGTACCGAGCC
Organism: Pseudozyma tsukubaensis; assembly: GCA_001736125.1. Classification (NCBI taxonomy): domain Eukaryota; kingdom Fungi; phylum Basidiomycota; class Ustilaginomycetes; order Ustilaginales; family Ustilaginaceae; genus Pseudozyma; species Pseudozyma tsukubaensis. The sequence continues at coordinate 31,554 of MAIP01000132.1, read as the reverse complement.
CAACAGCTCAGGCCAAGGGCCAAACGTCTCGACGAATGCCGTTGCTTCCATCAAGAATGACAACACAGATGCACAAGCAAACGCTGTTGACTCGAATTGGGCCTTCCAGATGGGTTCTGCCTCAGCACCGCCCGACGCTGGATCTGCAGCCGCAAGCTCATCAGCTGCACAGGGGCTTGTGCCACCGCGATCACTGCATCCAATGAACTCGCAAGGTTCCACACCGTTCCAGGCCAACGATACAACACCGCTGGGCTTTGCAGGATCACAGACCAAGCGCAAAGCTGGAGAGCCTGACATCTTTGGCAATCTGGGCTTGCTCACAGAAGATGACTTTTCCTTCTTCGACGAATCTGCATTCGGTCTAGAACCTGACGACGCGATGGCGGATCCTGCAGCATCATTTCAGCAACAACTTGAACAGCCTGCTGTATATCATCGTCCGACCTCCTCGTCATCCAACAATGCAGATTTCGGACAGCCCTCCGCAGCAAATCATCCATCAAATCCGCAAGGTGAGACTGCGATTGCTATGTCGCAAGCAGTCATGTCCAGCGCTACAGCCATCAATGATATCACAATGGATGACATCAACCAAAACAGCCTAGATGCGCTGTTCAGTGCCATCCCAGGCCTCCAGGACGCTATGGTGACTTCCGAGTCCTCGCAAGCGCAGGACACAGCTCATGCCTCGTCGTCCAGCTCAGGTGCAGGTCTGAACGCGGCCCAGGCCCATGTAGGTCACGGTGCAGGTCAAAACACAGCAATGACTGGCGTCAGCCCAGTCCAGCCGGCCCAGCCAGCGATGAGCTCTTTTACTCCTCGCGATGTCTCTGGCGCTACACCATTTGGTGATCCTGCCTCCTTACCAGGCTTTACGCCAAGCTCGCTCACCGAGAGCTCGCCTGCGTTTGGCAATCCGAATCACAAGACACCAAGGACACCCTACTCGCCCGTGGAAGAATACCGTGATGGCGCTACCATCGTCGACTTGCAAAACGCGAATCGGATGGGAGAGTCAGCGCAAAGCTATAACGAGCGTAATGTTGCCTCAGCCCAAGACGTCTCCAGTCAGCAATCCTTTGGCGAACGAAAGGTGGAACCGTACACCAAGGAGGATCAATTCCGTCTTGCCGATGCAAGCACAGCAGCGGCAGCTGCAGCAAATGCAGCGATGGACAATGACAGTGCCTGCAGGAAGCGGCCGGCGATCGTACCAAACGCCTTTCTGCCGCTCGCACAACCAGAAGCGCGCAAGCCGCTTGCCAGGATAGCTGCGGGTGCTCGTGCTAATCTGGGTCGCAAGTACGATCTGCTCGGCAAGTTTGCATCTAAGCCAAAGACTGCAACTACTGTCATGACCACATCGAATGCGCCCAACGCCACAGCGACAGATCGGCGTCCATCACACGACCCCCGTAAACCGAACGATCGCATAGACAGAGCTAGCGCTCCCGAACCGGGTCGACCCAGGCAAGCACCACTCGCAGCTCATTTCGGTCTGGGCGCGACCAGGCCGTCCCCGTCCAAGACGCCATCTCGTCGAGGTCAAGCTTTGCTGCAGTTGCGACGCGATCGTCACACGAAAGCTACCCCTGCACCAGGCTTAGCCAACACGCGACGAGCTAGTGACCAGCGAATGCTGGACGGTCCAGCTACGCCTAGGTCAAGCGACGACATTGCATTCCCAGTAGCTCTTAGCGGAACGGATAGCGACACGTCGAGCAGTGGCGACGATGACAGTGACGACGGTCAAAGTGATACAGAGGGCCAGATAGTGACACTGTCGTTGGAGGAACAGGCGACGCTCAAACGCTTTTCGCACGAGATCGTCACTTCGTATCTGCGGGGCAGCACTCATGTGTTGCCTGGAGGAGAAGGGCAAAGCTTCGAGCTAATGCTGCCAAAGCCATCAGCACTGTCAATAACTTTAGCCGCCAGAATTTCCGCGTATCCTTCTCGACCAGCCGTGAAACGATGGATGCTGGCTCGGACCGCCCGCTGGCTCGTCCAGAACCCACAATTCAGGTCCATGTATGGCTCTGTGAACCACAGCACGACCTCGGATGTGGCTATGGGCGAGAAGCTCGAGGTGCTCGAATCGTTTGCTTCTGCTCTCTGCATCAGCAATCCTTCTGCTGCCAAGCAAGTAGTCCAATTGGACTCAGCTGATACGGCCATCGACGCAGAAGCATCGCTCCCAACCCTTCACAGCCTTGTACAGCCTCCCACGGCCAACAGTCGTGAGCTCGTCAGGGTTCTCGAGCCGACCAAGATCGCTGTCGGCTGCCAAGGGTCCGTGGTCGAAGCTTTGCCTTCCGCATTGACACTGTGGGACAAGTCAAAGCTCTCAGCAGTCAGTGGACAAAAGCATGTAGTTGCTAAAGTGCTCTTGACGCATGCCTCTCCCGCATGGCATGATGAGATTGTCGCATGGCTGGACCGTCTTTGCATTGCCTTCGAAAGCCACGGTCTGGGCACACACGTCGGCGGCCCGCAGTCCATCCTCGCCGTCGCAGACGGATCCGAGTCCTTAGCCCTCTCGAGCTATCTGGACAGGCTCTGGAAGGACGGTGAGACGTGGCTCGACACCCTGCGCTCCATCGCCAGTCGTGTGCAGGTCGACTTGTTGCAAGGGAAGCATGTTGTGCTGTACACTTTGCAGCCGCCTTACTCGGCCAGCTGCAGTGCTACAGGGTATCATGGTTTGCTGCGACTGGAAATGGATCTGAAATCGATGCTGAGCGAGCAGGTTGGTGTGCTGGCTGAGCAGCTGCTTGTCAGACCAATCGGCCCATCGATGATGACGGAAAGTGGAAGTCTGGGGTTCAGTCAGCAAACGCAGTCTCTTCGAAGACTAGCCTTCTCGGTCTACGACCAGCTGCCTAGACTTGTACGTCGCCAACCGGCGAAGGTGCTTCATGGAAGGGAACCAGGGCCAGTATCGGCGATTGTACAGTTCCCCGCTTTCAGTATCTCAACAAAGAGCGAAGTCGGTGGTTCAGGAAGAGACAAGGAAGGCAGGACATCGTTCTTGCTAAGTTGGCCAGAAGAGCCGGCGACAGCTGTGGACGAGCAGGTCTTGCTTCATGTTTCTTACTGCGTCTGTCGGCCTGGGTCACGCGAGGAAGCATCCTCCCAGCAACAGCATCTGCAGCTGCAACAGCAATTTGGCGGCGACCGGCGCATCAGCGAAAGCGACCGAGCCGCTTCCTTCGATGCTGCTTCTGGCATCTTTGGCCTGAGCAACTTTGCTAGCCCAGACACTCGGCTCGATGCTACCATGCCCAGCTCGCGCGACGAAAAGCTGGTCATGGTCAGTGCCATTGACGAGCGCGGTGGATCAAGTACCGTCGACGTGCTAGCAGCTAGTCCAGGTGGCGATTCGAGCATCGAAAGCTGTATCGAGCGAGTCTGGCGCTTCGCCCTCGCTGAAGCGAGTCGTGCGCGGTTACGTTGGCGCCTGGCCATCTCGAGTGCTGGGTTGATAAGCGAACGCGAGCAACGTGCCTGGCAGCGGTTGATTTCTGCTTACTTGTCAGCCACGGATGCCAAGGAGCGCGTCATGGGTAGTATCGCGTTGCTCAGCGTCCGACCGGACGAGTCCGGTGCAATCTTGGCGGATCGAGGTGGGAAGACGAAACCGAGCCCGGAATGGACACAGCAGATTTCAGCGGCGGAGAAGGCGTCAAGTGCGGTGCTGCTGGATGCAGCCGATTTCTCGCAGGTGCTCAAGTTTGGTGAGCCGATCCCAATGGGGTGGACCCAACCTTTCGACTGCAATCACGCAGGGGAGGGAGAGTCAGACGAAGAACTAGAAGCAAGTGACGAGCTTGCTATGCCAATCGCATCAGCGATTCTCGTCCACAAAGCAAGGCAAGGCGCCGCTTCAGCTTCGAACCACGTCATGGCGGTTGATTTGGTTCAGACCTGGGAGACTTTGTCTCAGCATAGTAAGCCTGCTTCGTCGTCGGAGGGCAAAAAGGAGGCGGTGGAAAGCGGTACGATGGATGCAGTAATGCAAAGTCTGCACAGACTGAGGTTGGTGAGCGAGGAGAGACATCAATTGCCGTCGCCTTTCAACGAGCAGCCTTGGCCAGTGGGGTCGGTGAACATGTTGGGAGCGTACTTAGGGGAGGTGGTGCTCGTCGATTAGCTGGCTTGTCATGCTTGTATCTCTGTCAGTATCGTTATCGTTCTCAATAGCAACATAGCTTCCCTCGATATCAAACAACAACATCAACACGTGTGGCGAAGAAAGGCATACACTGAAAGCGGGAAATTGTCAAAATTTGTTAGAATGCAGACCGCAACAAACTCGGTTGCGAAAAGTAAGGGTTACGCGGGTCAGGAGAGAAGCGGAATGTCCAAACGGAAGACATCGGGCTCAATTTGTTCCCGACTTACGGCGAATTCTCCACGCTCTCTCCTCTTTCGCCCCCGCACAGCCTTTCGTTTGGGCCCTTCCGAGCATCTATGAAGGCTCGCCGTGCCGATCTGCGCCACATGCCGAGCCGAATGGAAAAATGGCAACAGATGACTCGCATCATACACCGCGAGTGAAGCCTGTCGTGCTTTTACTAAGGGTGCGACTTTTTGTGAAGATCCCGCCGGAGCTGCCAATCTGTCCGGGCCTCGCCGTTTCTCGTTTTGAGGTCTTCTGCGAAGGGTCCTGTCATGTGCTCACATTGTCGGAAAGATGGGGGGATGGCAATGAATGGCCTGTGCATCATGCTTGTAGCTTGACATATGTTGTACCATAGATATCCCACTGTAGATAGAGGGCACCTTCTTTAGATGAGCGCTTGCTTTGTTGAGACCTTTCATCCGCAACTCACAAACAGCGCAGTCAAGAAACACTCTTCAGAATCCAGAAAGGCTTCATCGATAACCACTTGAGCGCATACCAGCATTCTCACCGCAATTGACGACACCTCCTTACCCCGCGGAGACGACATCGTCTGCAGGACACACCGAAAAAGAAAAGATCGCCGCGGACCACCAAACCATTAAAGCCTCCACCTTTTCTTGACGGTGAGCCCGACGCTTCCCCATCGTGCCACGCAGAAGACCGAGGAAGAAGGACCCTTTTTTTGACAGCCAACCAAAAAAGAAAAAAAAAAGGAAGAAAAGGTGAGTTTAGCCAAGCCCAAGCAAGGGTGCAGCTGAGAAGAATTCGTGAAAATCGTGCATCCTGAACCGCTGTGTGGAGCGCTTGATTGACTCAGCCGAAATTGCTTCGGCCATTTCACTGACTCTTACTCCACCTTTCGGTCCTTCTGATCGTCCTTTGTCTTCATCATCATCATCTTCTTCTCAACTCGCACTATTCTCATCTACTATCTACACTGCTCGCTTCGCCACTTCCCTGCCCCTTCCACACCTATTCAGATTTCATAGCCCATCCATTGAGGTTCGCCGACTCAAACACTAGCGCGCACTTCTCTGCATCACGGTCACTTTTACATCGGCATCTTTCCGACCATCGATCGACTTCTGCAGGGCTGGTCCCAGATCTTGACTATCAATCTCAAGCTTCAACACTGTGTGACGCCTGCTTCTTGGCGCCATTGAAATACATAGATATCGACAAGCTCTTCTGACATTGCTGACAGCATCGTCGGAATACCCGCACATTAACAGCTCCACCACCACCCTCATCGACCAGCTTGCACATCTCGCCCACGTCTCACTGAAGCTTCGGATTTTTTAGCTGCAGCTCCTTTCTCCAATCCAGGACGGCGCAGCCTTTTCGCCTTCCTTTCCGCTTCTTTCACTCTGTACGACTGGATTGGTCTACCCTCCAATCTTTTCCGGCCTTTTGGCCTCACCGTCTAACCACTCCGCGACAGTCTCTGTCATAGGCCAAGCTCGTTGTCACGGCAGCTATGCCCGTGACTTCGGCTGCCAAACTCGCCTCTCACCTATGGAGGGGCGCTGCCCAGTCGGCTGCCAATGCAGCCCATAATTCGGCCAACACCTTCCGTGGTGCTTTTCAAGGTGCTTCTTCCGGTACCACTTCTTCCACTGGCTCCTCTGCTTCCGGATGGGCTTCAGGTCTTGCAGGTAGCGGCGGATCGTCTGCTGGTGCTGGTGTAGGTGGTGCCAAGTACCATGCCGGCCGTGGTGCACACTTTTCCTACCAACACACCGGCCGTGCTCTTTCGCAAGCCTCCACCACATCCAACAGCGACAGCAACAACAAGAGCAACGACGACGATGACGAGATCCGCAGGCAGAAAGCCTACAAGCTTCGTCTCGATGGCCAGCAGCATTACGACCGCTCCATGCTGAGTTCCTCCGGCCATCTAACCAATTCAAACATGCAAGTCCGTTTCCGACATGCTTTTGCCGCCAAGCAAGGTCCTCTTCTCATCAGCGCTGCAGAGCACGCTTCTACTGCCATCACCGACGACGCATCGCAAGCAAAACGACATGCCTCCACCTCAGCTGCCCTGACCGAATCAACTGAGGCCGAAACCCACCAACAATCCACTGTGACCACCAACTCTGGCGTCAGTGCACACGACCGCCTTTACAAGGATCTTCGCAGGGCTAGCTTCAGGCAGGATGCTGCACAGGTGCGTGTTAGCGTCGATGCATTCAAGGCGCTTCCCAAGGAGCAAAAGACTACCGCAGGCTTCAACATGGTCATGGAGTCGCTACTCTCGGTCCGCCAGGCGGGTCAAAATGTCCAAGAGATCACCGACACCTACAACGACATGATTCAGGCTGGCTTGTCTCCCAACAGCCGTACCTACACTGTACTTGTCAAGGCGCTCTGTGCTCGCGACGCAGAGACGCACGTCAAGCCCACAGTCGAGGCCGCCTCTGCCGCCACCGCTACCGAAAAGGTCACATCTGAGTCTGCAAAGTCTGCTGGCTCTGATGCTGTTGCCGCTACTACTCCGTCTGCAGAAGACAGCTTTGGTCAGGCACTCGAGCTCATGGGTGTCGCCCACAGCAGTCGCCACTGGTTCGACGATCAGCATGCTTACAACGCCGTCCTCTCCAGCTGTGCCCTCCGCGGCGACGTCGATCGTGCTCTTAGCGTTCTTGACCTCCTCGAGCGAAGCAACTTTGCCAACACCGATGCCACGACATTCCAGCACCTCATTCAGACTTTCGTGTCCGATCCTCAGCTCAAGCCTGACGAGACCCAGCAAGCGCAAGATGCACGAAAGCTCGCTGCATGCAAACAAGTGTTTGACGAATTCTTGCTCGCAAGCCAGCATCCCGGATGGAAGCACGACAAGAATGCCCTTGTCTGGTCCTCGCTCATCAGTGCCCATTTTGCTCTGAACGATCCTTCCGGTGCTGTCAACCTTTTCGACAAGATGCTCCAAGGTGGCGACAAAGTCCCTGCTTTGGATCAGAAAGTGATCTCAACCATGATCAACGGTTTCCTCGACATCGATGACACTGCGACTGCTCTTCACTGGTATTCCAAGGTCAGCCCAGTTGTCAGTGGAAGCACAGCTGAGACATCTTCAGCTTTGCCAATGCCGCAAAACGATACCATCGAGTACCTCATCGCTAAATTGGTCCAGTCTGGCGAACAGTACCTCGAACCACTCGAGAGCGTCTTCCATGTCTACCTTGAGCGTTGCTCGGAACTTTGCACAGACGCTCAACTTTCGCTCTTGCCCCAAGTCATCTCTGTCAACGTCGCTGCAGCTCAACGTCAGCTCGGTGCCGGCGCTGCTGAAGAGGCCAACGCTTCTCTCGATCGCGCTCTCAATGCTGCAGGTGCCTTCTTCGCTCTCGAGGCGGCTCGCATTCATCAGCTCGACCCCCTTGAACACGTCGACGAGGTTCACAATGCCGTTTCTGCCATCTTCCAGCTTACTGATGCTCTTCTCACCGCCAAACGTGCTGTCGACGCCGGCTCTACCTTGACCTACGCAGGTCTTTTTGTAGAGCAGCTCGATGTGACAGTTGAGCCTTTTGGCGTTCTCGGTGAACAGCTTTCGCAACTTGGCTCTCGTTTCTTGACTCCCGACACTCCTGCCGCCGACGATTCTGATCTCGCTTCCATTCGTCTCTTCGCTAGCGCCGAGTTCGTTGCACCTGTTCTGCGGGCTGCTGACTTGCTCGACGAAATTGTAGCTGCCAACCTCGCCGAGTTGTACCGATCAGTCCACTCGAAGTCCGCCGACGCCATCACCAGTCTGCCGCTCTCTGGCGATGCCTGGACACTGATTCTGGAGGCCTTCTGCTTCGAGGAAATCAACGTTCGACCGCTTAACCTCGATGCCTTCAAGGTTGACGGTGTTCCCATTGTATTGCACGACTTGGCCAAGCTGCCTACTGCTGACGCCAGCGCTGCTACTGCCGCAGAGGGCGCTGCTGTCCGACCTTTCATCGATACAAGCAATGCAGTCGAGACGACCGTTTCTCGTTATGGAAAGGACGCGCTCTCTTTGCTCCCTGCATGGGCCACCGAGAATGCTGCGGCTGTACAGGAATCCTCCCAGGAAGCTGCTGTTGATAACACTGCGCGAGAAGAGGCCAGCAGCGATGCTGGCTCAGCTTCGCAGCTCAGCGCTTCCACTCCTGCCACCACGCCTCCTCAGCAACATTCGCCACTTCACCGACAGGATTTGCCCGCACCTACTATCTCTTCTGGATCAACTACGACTTCATTTGGCTTCCCTCCCGTTCAGGTCATCGACACCGACTTTGGTCAGAAGCTCATCGCGCTTGCCCGTCCCTCGGGTCAGAACGAGGCTCCTCGTGTCTATGGCGACGTGCTCGAGCAGATGAAGGTGGGCAACTTTGCTCATCCTGAAGGTCTTGCTGTTCTCATCGGTGCTTTTGGTCGTCTTGGTAACGTGGAACGTGTTGAAGAGCTTTACGCCATGGCACAGCATGTCTTGCACGCTCTGGTTGGTGACCCCACTTGGCAGTCGAAGGCATGGTTTTCCATCGAGGATAGCATGATTCAGGCGCTCAGCCACGCCGGAAGACCTGAAGCAGCTACAACACACCGTCACCGTATCATCGCTGCCGGAGGCACACCTACTTCGACTTCGTATGCCGCTCTCGTTGCTACTATTCGTGACACAACCGACGACGCCTCCATTGCTCAAGAGCTCTTTGACGAATCGCAGCGCTTCGGTGTTCGACCCACTGCTTACCTGTTCAACGCTACTATCTCCAAGCTATCCCGCGCACGCAAGGCTGATCGAGCCCTGCAACTTTTCGACGAAATGACCCTCAACCTTCGCATCAAGCCTACCTCGGTCACATATGGCGCTGTGATCAACGCCTGCACTCGTATTGGTGACGAGCAGCGCGCTGTCCACATGTTTGAGCGCATGGAGCGTGACCCTGCCTTCAAGCCTCGTGTGCCGCCATACAACACTATGATGCAGTTCTTCGTCCAGAGCGTGCCTGATCGCGAGAAGGCCCTCGTCTATTACCAAAAGATGCTTGCTGCTGGTGTTGAACCTAGCGCACACACGTACAAGCTGCTTCTGGATATGTTTGGTGCTATTGAGCCCGTCTCGCCGCACGACATGGAGCAGATCTTTGCTCAGCTCGTTGCCAACCCCTCCGTCAAGGTGCAGGGTACACACTGGGCATCGCTGATCAACTGCTACGGCTGCATGCTTAACGATGTGGACCGCGCCATCGCTACATTCGACTCGATTGCTCAACACCCTTCGTCACTTGCACGCAACGATGGTGCAAACATGCCGGACGCTGTGTCGTTCGAAGCGCTCCTTGCCGTCTTCGTTGCTCACCACAGGACCGACCTCATCCGACCTCACTTGGAAAGAATGATGCAGGCCAAGATCCAGATGACTGCCTACGTTGCCAATTTGCTCATCCGCGGCTTCTCGATGGAGGAAGGCGGACAGGGACTCAACGAGGCACGTGCCTTGTTCGAGAGCATGAGCGAGCCTGCGGCTGGTGTTGCTGCTGTCGGAAACCACCCTCCTCGTGCTCACGGTGCTGGTGCGCCTGCTTCAGCTGATGCATCTGCTTCATCGCCCTCTTCGACAGCAGCCATTGTCAACGGTGCCGAGAATCCTTTCGCATCAGTGCAGCGTGAGCCCTCAACATACGATGCCATGATCCGCGCCGAGCTGAGTCACGGTCACGCTGACCGCGCTGCAGCTCTGGTTGACCGAATGGAGGCACGAGCTTTCCCGCCAGCTTTGATCATTCGCGCTCGTTCACTTGTCTCGGAAGGCCTTGCGTCCGCGACTGCTCCAGCTGCTGCTGATGTTGAAGCAGGTTTGGAGGCTGTGCGAGCTGGCTACCCTGGTCGCTTCACTTTTGGACAGACTTCTCCCCGTTTGAGCCATGCTGGACTCTTCGCAGCTCCATTGCCAACGGGCGGTGCCGGTACCATGTCGGTGCGACACGCTTCGACCATGGCCGGTAGCGCTACTGGTGCGGGCACAAGCAACCCTGCTCCTGGCCCTCCTAAGCCCAACAGCCCTTTCACCATCTTTGACCGTGCTGCCAAGACGTTGCAAAAGGATCGCGCTGCGTTGCGACCTTTGGTGACTGCACAGGATGGTGGTCATGCCTTTGATGCTGACTCGACTCGCGGAGAACCATCCCGTCAGACTGACTACGTTCGCCGTGCCATTGCTGAGTCGCTTGCAGACCGTGTTCAGGACATCAAGCGAGACTTCCCTACGATTGTCGAGCTTGGTGCCGGACCTGGTTTCCTGCGACACTACTTGGACCCCAACGGATGCGGAACAAAGAAGATCATCATGTGCGATACGAGCGAGGCTTTGCTCAACCGTGACCGCCACTTGGACGACCAGTACAAGTTCGAAGTGGAACGTCATGTGATTGACGAGGAGGTTCTGCCTTTCGAAGAAGCTTCCCTGGACTGCGTTGTCGTCAGCGGTGGTCTACACTGGACGAACGATCTGCCAGGCGTGCTTGTGCAGATCCGACGTGCGTTGAAATCCGATGGTGTATTCATCGCTGGGCTATGCGGTGGTGATACCTTATTCGAGCTTCGAACAAGTCTGCAATTGGCGGAGCAGGAGCGAGAGGGTGGTATTTCGCCACGCATCTCGCCTATGGCCGATACGAGGGATATGGCATCGCTCCTCTCCAGAGCTGGATTCACTATCCCGACCGTCGACGTCGACGAACTAGCAGTAGGATACCCCAGCATGTACGAGCTGATGCACGACCTGCGTGATATGGGCGAGTCGAATGCTGTCATCAACCGAAGAGGTCAGTTGAGGAGGGACACATTGCTTTCTGCGGGCGCCATCTACCAAGCAATGCACGGCAACGAAGAGGGACCTGAGGGACCTGAAGGTGTACCCGCCACATTCCAGTTGATCTTCTTGATCGGATGGAGCCCTTCGCCAACACAGCCAAAGGCTCTGAAAAGGGGAAGCGCCAAGTCGAGTCTGAAGGACGCACTTGCAGGACAAGAAGGTGATGTACAGGGTAGGACTGAAGAAGAGTTGCAAGAGAAGGAGCGAGAGCAGTGGATGAAGAGTATGGAGGATAAGAGCAAGCAGTCTTGATAGAACCTTTCTGCTCGACTCTGCTTACCTTTTCTTGGACCATATTCTTCGATGTTGCCATCTGTATATATGTACTTTTAGTCTCTAGAACACCGATACTTTTTGCTCAGTCAATCTAGACTTGACGTGTGACCTGTGGCTCAAGAGGGTCAAAGAGAGATTGAGCCTGCCAAGCTGAGAACGCCAAGCGGTGCAGATCATCATCCAACCCGGCGCTGCTCGGCCATGGACTTACGGCTTCGGCAGAGCAGAGCGAAATTTGTGAAATTAGAATGAAATAAATATAAAATCATGCTGCCGGCTCAAAGAGGAAAGAGTGAGAGAAGAAGGGTGCAGCGTGGCGCACTGTGCACAGACGCTTGTGTTCTGTGCGTGTTGCGTGTGTGTGTCTTTTGAGCGTGCATCTGAAAGAAACACACACACCCACACACACGCACACGCAACACAGGCGAGTCCGACATCCGGTTCCACAAGGGCCTTGTCCCCAAGACATCCAACACTCACACTTGAAGCTTGACCCCACCAACATGCATACACCTTTCCGTCTGGTGCACAACAATCACACACTCATTTGATACCCTTTCCGACACGCACTCGCACTCAAAATTCCGGCAACGCAATCTTTTTCGTCTTTCGTCCTCGCACACACACACAACCAGCTAGCCCGGACTTCATTTCCAGGAGCAACAGTCTCGATCGACGATTCCAGATACACAAACCTGCTTCTATTTGCGACCATCACCACATTCAGCGAACTGGCACAACCTGCTTTTCACAGGGACCGGCTGCGATCATTCGTGAGAGTAGGCTATAGGGCAGTGTAGCCGGATCGGGTCTTCCGCCGAGACTGGACATCAATAGGCTCTCTCAAGGTACCTTCATCGCGCTGCTGCATCCGGGCCCGAGTCGTTCGGCACATCCTTGTCGGTACGTCCGATCTGCTCTGCTTCGACTGCTCTTGAATAGTACAGCTGGCTCAGCATCTGATCCTGCCATACAAAGCACACACCGCCATTCCAGCAACCCGACTCAGCCACCATCGATTGCGTAGCCAGGCAGCAAAAGCCCTGTAGTCAGCCAAGATGGCCGACTCTGGCAACATCAAGGTCGTCGTTCGATGTCGTCCCATGAACTCAAGAGAACGTAATCGCGGCGCTTCCAACCTCATCGAGTTCGTCGACGATCATCAACTCGTCCTCAATCCTCCATCCGATGGCGATACCCGTGAAAGCAGCAAAGCCACCAAGAAGAAGTCAATGCCTTTCTCCTTCGACCGCTCGTACGATGAGAATACGGAACAGAACACACTTTTCCAGTACATTGGTGTTGAGTTGCTGGAACATGCTTTCAATGGATTCAACACCTGTGTCTTCGCATATGGTCAGACAGGATCGGGAAAGTCGCATTCGATGGTCGGATATGCGGAAGCGAAAGGTTTGATCCCTTTGACATGCTCGAGACTCTTCGATGATATCAGAGACAAGTGCGAGGCGGATGAGAATCTCAAGATCAGCGTCGAGGTCAGCTATATCGAGATCTACAACGAAAAAGTGAGGGACTTGCTCAATCCGAAGAATAAGGGCAACCTCAAGGTGCGAGAACATCCGAGCTTAGGTCCATACGTCGAAGATCTCAGCAAGCTAGTCGTCGGAAGCTTTCGCGATATCGAAAATCTTATGGATGAAGGCAATAAAGCGAGAACCGTAGCGGCAACCAACATGAACGAGACAAGTTCACGATCCCACGCCGTCTTCACTCTGGTCCTGACACAGAAGCGCTTCGATGTTCAGACCAAACTCGAAGCGGAAAAGGTGTCACGTATCTCGTTAGTTGATCTAGCTGGATCGGAACGTGCCAACTCGACTGGTGCTACGGGAGCACGTCTCAAGGAAGGTGCCAACATCAATCGATCCCTTACTACGCTCGGCAAGGTAATTGCTGCACTCGCCATAGCGAGCAACGCTGAACCGCCGAAAGGAGGCAAGAAATCGAAGACTGCAAGTTTGGATAACTTCGTACCCTATCGAGATTCGGTCCTCACCTGGTTGCTCAAAGACAGTCTCGGCGGCAATTCAAAGACAGCCATGATCGCCGCTATCTCGCCCGCCGACTACGAAGAGACACTCAGTACGCTCCGCTACGCCGATCAAGCCAAGAAGATCAAGAACAAGGCTGTCGTAAATGAGGATCCGAACGCCAAGCTCATCCGCGAGCTCAAGGAGGAACTCGAGATGCTACGGACGCGCGTCTCTGGCGGAGGTGGCTTGGACGGTGAGAGTAGCTGGGATCCTTCAATACCTCCAGAAAAGCAGGTGGTTAGGTATCAGACCAAGACGGGCGAGATCAAGACGGTCACCAAGGCCGAATTGCAAGAACAGCTGGAACAGAGCGAGAAGATCATGAGCAGTCTCAACGAGAGTTGGGAGGAGAAGCTGACCAAGACGCAGGAGATCCAGAAGGAAAGGGAAAAGGCGTTGGAGGAATTGGGTATTTCAGTCGACAAGGGCAATGTGGGTGTGCATACGCCCAAGAAGCTGCCCCACTTAGTCAACCTTAACGAAGATCCGCTCATGTCAGAGTGTCTGATCTATCAGATCAAGCCTGGTCAGACACTAGTGGGAAACACCGAAAGTGGGGGCGATGTGCATATCAAGCTTAGCGGAACCAAGATCTTGCCAAAGCACTGCATGTTCGAACATCAAGATGGTGTTGTCACGGTCACCGCGATAGCAGATAGCATGACCATGGTCAATGGCAAGCGCCTCTCACCGGACGAGCCAAAGAGGTTGCGATCTGGATACAGAGTCATTCTTGGTGATTTTCACGTTTTCCGCTTCAACCATCCCGAGGAGGTCCGCAAAGCACGAGATCGCGTTCGATCCACACTCGCACTATCCACTGGAGAAGCACAAAACGAGACCTTGGTCGATGGTGATCTGCCTTCCACCCGTCCGGACTCCCCCGCTTCGGGTGATGTCGACTGGACATATGCCCGCCGCGAGTACGCTATGGCCAAGCTCAACGGTCAAAACGTCAATTTCGACAATCTGAACGAAGAGGATCTTGAGAAGCTGTTCGAAGATATTTCACGTGCTCGATCGAAGAAGTCCGGTGGAGGCCTGCTTGGCAGACCCGAAAGTAGGGCAAGCTTGTTCGACGACAATGCAAGTGAGTCTGCGGCAAGTTCGGTAGTGAGGCCTTATTCGTACGGGGCTATGACGGATGACACAAGCATTGATCCGTGGAGTCAGGCAGGGAGTGAAATGGGCTCGATGCGACTTGGTGGAGGTACACCGATGAAGGAAGGTGGCTACAATGGGTATGGGATGGCGAGTCCTTCTCCGGCTACCACCGCGGCGAGTCATCGCGAGACCGAGTCGCTCAGGGCGAAAGTACGCGAGTACGAGGAGAAGTTCACTCGCCTCGCGAATGGGTCTCCTGGCCTTGGCTCGCCACGGCTCGGTGATGGATCTTTCGAGTACAGCGATCACCACAAAGCTTTGCTCCGTAAAGCAATAGCCAGATGGAAGTCTCACACCAAAGTCTCCATGGCTGCAGACGCACTCTCCAAAGCCGTACTCGTGAAGGAAGCTAACGTTATCAGCAAAGAACTCGGCAAACGCGTCACCTATCAATTCACCGTCGTCGATGACTTTCCCTTGGCAGTCCCCACTTCCGGTGTCGAATCCATTGCCGGCCTTACCGAATTCGACGACGTCGCGGACCCTGATCTCGCCTCGTGCGCCAAGCCTTGCATGGGCATCAGAGTGCTCGACTACGTCCATTCTGCAAGCTACGTCTGGTCCATGCCCAAGTTCGAACAGCGCCTACAGAAGATGCGCAATTTGTATACTTTTGTCGACAAGCCGGAATACTCGCAGCATTTCAACTGGTCGGATCCATTCTACGAAGCTCCAACGCCAACGTACGCGTTTGTTGCAAGCACGTCGGTGCCACTTGGACCTCTGGCTAGACAGATCTCAACAAAGTATCGATTGCCGTTGTGCGACAGGCATACGGGCAGGAAGCTCGGTGAATGTTCCGTCATGCTCAAGTTCGTGAGTGTAGCGCCGGTGCCTGCTGCGAGAGGAGCAAGTATAGGATTAAATGGCAGTGCGAATGGAGGGTCGAGTTTGTCGGCGCCAAATGGCGGTAATGGGTCGCGTGGCCCCAGCTCGCCGACTCCTTCGTCAACTCCCAGTAGCAGTAATGGGGCAGACTTGCCGGTCGGGCAGAAGCTTGGATTCCAGATCCTTGTCGACTCGGTCTCAGGTATCTCGAAGGAGGACTTTGCAAGCGTCCACCTACAAGTCAAGCTCAGCTCTTTTGCAGGGAACGCACTCGGCAAAGACGAGATCTACACCTCGGTTCCTGTCGACCTTACCAACGACGATTCGATCTCGGAGCTCAGGTTGAGAAGAACACTTTCGTTTGTGCTTAATACGGAATCAATCGAATGGCTGCGAATCGGGGCTGCTCCCATCGAGCTATACGCCAAGCTGAAGCCGCGATACCTCGTGGCTCTCGAACAGCACGATGCCGAACGCGAGAGCGGCGAGGATCAGACTGCCACATTCGCACCCTTGCATTCGGTCAACAGCAATGGCGTGGATGGGGAAGTGACATCAAGAAGAAGAGCAGGTACTACGATGTCGAACACGATGAAAGAGCGTCTTTCTGAAAACGAGATGCGTGGCGAGGAGCGACATCACATCCTCGCCTCGGTGCAGATCTGCGAACTGGACGCATCGGGAGAGTACATGCCTGTCCCTGTTCGTGCGCAGTCTGCGCTAGATCCTGGATCGTTCTTCTTGCGTCAAGGGTTGCAACGCAAGCTCGTCTTGCGATTGACACACGAATCCGGAAGACAGTTCCTCTGGAGTAAAGTGACCAAACTCGAACTCGGCGATGTACGACTGCTCGACAGTCGAGGTCGCGTCCACGGAGGCAAAGCATCCGATACCGTCCAACTCAAAGCTCCAACATCCAAACAGCAAACATTGGAGTTCCTCAACAATGGAACTTCTGAATTGGATCTTTGGGCTTGGTGGGATAGCAGTGTTCACGACAGTCTGCATTTGAATCGTACGACGGCTTCAGGGCATCGTGTGTTGATGCGGCTCTCGTTCGAGCTAGGTATCGATCGCTGCGCTACACCAGTGGCCTTCGAGATGGACCTGGCGGTATCGATCAACGCCCGTGACGCAAAGCCGCCGGGAAGGCTGATGAGCTTGATCGAGTCAGCCACGAGCGGTGCTAGAACCTTGACCAAAACCACGGCGGTGTTCGCGGTCAAGCTCGTGCCACCGATGACGAAGAAAGCGGAAGATTTGTGGCGGTTGGACACGGCGAAGAAGTATGTCAGGGGCCAAGAAGCGTTGAAAGGATGGAAGGCTAGAGGCGTAAGTCTCGTGAAAGACTACGAAGGCGTGAGAAGGAGAGAAGGGAGGAGGGTAGAGGTCGAAGGGGTGAGGGCGATGCTGAAAGCTCATCCTCCACTCGCTTTGACTTTGCCCAAGGACGGCAGTGGCGGTGACTACGACGAAGAAGAGGAAAGAAAGAGGGAGTTGGTAGAGAGAGTGGTCGCGATGTGGCAGAGCGCAGTCAAGGATGCAAAGATGCAGGTTGTGATTGCTGAACAGCCATCTTCTACCGATTCTTCTGCACCAAATAATCTCGCCTCGATGTTCTCTGCCACTTCTCAACCTTCCACACCGGCCGCAACCTCCTCCAGTCTTGGCCTCGAAGCACTCACCCTTTCCTCCACCACCCCTCCTCCGCCACCCAAACTCACCCCCGTCGTCACCCTAATCCCACGCACCGATCCAACAACAACCACTCAATCCGGCTACCTATCCACCCCACTCTCCGCCCATTCAGACAGTTGGGCACGAAGATGGTTCGCCCTCCGCCGACCTTTCCTGTACGTCTACGAGTCCAACGCCGAGATTGACGAGATCATGGTGATCAACGTCAGCTCGGTAAGGGTGGAGCACGATGAAAACTTGCAGAAGCTGTTGGGCGGGAGAGAGAATGTTTTCGGTGTTTACACAAGTAGCAATTCGTACTTTTTGCAGGCTAAGGATAGGGCGGAGATGGAGAAGTGGATGGGGGCGTTGGACTCGCTTTATAGAGAGGAGTGAGTGTAGGGGAGGGGAGAAGTGGCGAAATTTGAATAAAAGTTAGACAAACACAAATGATGAGTGAAGTGTGTGATTGTGAGAGGAGTGTGTGAAGAACAGGTGTGAAGAACAGGGATGTTGCGTCTTGATCAAGAACTCATCAATGTGACAGGGAAGGTCGTGCTCGAAGACACATTTTTCTGGACAGTATGCCCTCTGCTTAAACGGGAACGACTTGCGATACTGCGATCAAACGACGAAGGCATAAGGAAGGATATCTGCCATTGTCACAAGGAGAGAAAAGATGATCTACGAAAGCATTACAGAGTCTTTACTGAGATTACAAATTGAACGTTTGACCTCTTTGTCTACTGAGGCTGAATGTGGTCATCCACCGAGGAGTCCGAAGCGGCACCTGGGGTTCTAATGCTCTCACCGCCACTCTGGCTGCTTCCCACCGTCTTTTCGCTTCCCCTTCTACCTTGCTGCACCGACTCCTGCTGCTGCTGTTGAAGCTGACCGCCTTTACCAGAGACCACACCGCCCACGATCCTAGCAATTGTCTTCCTACCTTCCCATAGCGGCAAGAAGGTGAAGGTGACCAACGCAACAAAGGCCCAAATGATGGCTACGACAACCCATCCAATGAAGAAAGGTTTACTGAACTCGTAGTCGGCAGCGTACATGATGAATGGCCATAGGACCCAGATTCCGATAAACAGAACGAGGCCTGTGATACCGGCGATACGAGATTGACGTCTCATATAACGTTCTTCCGCCTCGGTGAATGGGCGGTCTCGACGGGTGGGAGAGCCCGTGGGGTGACCGTGAATCGTCGTAAGAGGGGAAGACTTGGATTCGGGATCGAAGGTGTTCTTCTCATCAGCTGTTCCAGTATGAGTGGTTGCAGAGAGGTTAGGGATGGTGGAAAGGTTGGTAGAAGAATCATCCGAAATAAGCTTGATATCGTTGAATCGTTCCCAAGCGAAATCGATCGGGTCTGGCCTAATGTAAGTGATGATAGGAGCGAGAATGGCGGGTACGAAAGCGGCAACGATCGTGCCCCACATACAAGGCAAAAGTTCGCCCGTCGTCGTAACATCCAGCACCCCATTACCATAGTGACTCGCCGTAGCCAACCAAGTACCGATACCCGCCGCCATACCAACCACGGGCGAGATCGTAGCCGCATACCAAGTCTGTTTCTTCCACAACACTGTCAACGGCAAAGTGATCATCGCTGGACAGGTGATGAGACCGAGGAAGTAGAGTGTCCAGGTCAAACTGATGCCTACGTAGTAAAGCATGGTCGAGAAGGCCGAAGCGAAAATGGCAAAACCGATGCAAGCGAGATGCGAGACACGGATGACTTGCTTATCGCTCGCTTTGGGTCGAATATAAGTATGGTAAACATCGGAGGAGACGATCGAGGATACGGCGATGAGTTGTGCAGAAGTGGTCGACGTGACGGCCATGAAAATGAGAATGACGACTGCGACTGCACCTCCTTTGCCTGCGACTGCGAGGGCGGCGTAAGCGAGGGGAAGGCCGTCCGAGAGTTCGGTGGAGGAGAGCTTACGTCCAAAAGCGGGCCAGATGGGGTTCGTTTGAAGCGAAAGACCGGCAAGACCCATAACGGTACCGAGACACCAGGGAAGACCAAAGTAGAGGACTCCTCCGAGGACGTACCCCGGTACAGCGGCGGCAATGTCTGCACTGTAAGCCTTCTGCCAGTACGAACTGTCCATAACGACAAGACCAAAGTTACCGAGCGTGTGCAAGATTCCGAATTCAACCGCGCCCTTGGAGGTCATGGTGAGGATCGAGTTGTTGTAGTTGCCCGAGATGGGGTTGTTTACATTCGCCTCCTTGACTAGCTCCCAGAGATGACCTGGGCTTTGGATCGCATCGTTCGTAATCGTCTTGAGCGTCAAGTAAAGCACAATGATGAGCAAGGCAACCGAATGCATCCAATCGGTCAAGAAAGTTGCCTTCAAACCACCTGAGATGGTGTAAAGACATACACCGACGGGGAGCAAAAAGGTTGAGGCGATAATGTGCATACCCGTCAGAGCCGAGACAGTAGCCGAAGCACCGAGCAACATGTTCGCGATAGCAATCAAGTTGTTCGCCAAGCAGAAGAACATGTACAGCCAATGCGCGGCGGTTCCGTATCGAACCTTTACGACTTCCAACACCGTATGTGCGTGCGGTGTTTTAAGCTTGCTTTGGATAGCTAGCAAGGCGAAAGCGCTTATTTGCACAAGGCATCCAGCTGCAAACCAGAAGGCACCAGCAACACCGTAACTAAAAGTAACTAATGAGGAGGAGAGGAGGGCAGTCGACCATGCCCAAGAGGAGAAAACGGCGGTGGCAGTAAGACCGGTGCCGATTTTGCGGCCGGCGGTTGCGTAGGTTTCGAAATGAGCGTTATTTTCGCCGTTGAAACGCCAAAGGAGACGGGTGATGTACATCATGAGAAGGGCAAAAGCGAAGCCGAAGCCGAGAACGACTCCGTATCCGACCCCCTGGGAGAGGGGGGGAGGGATTGAGTCTGCCGCCATTTTTGAAGAGCGCAGACTTGGGTGGACACTCGAGCGTCTGGCTTTGTTGGGCTTTGTTGAACGTCGGAGAGGTAAGGTGAAGAGATCGACAAGAGGCTGTCGAGATGGCAGACGATCCTATGGAAAGTGTGAGAGTGATAGAGGGGGAAAGAGGAAGGGAGTAGAGGTTGCGAGGGGGGCGCACTATTTAACAGGTCCTGATAGGCAAGATTTTATTTTACATTTTATTTCTTTTGCACGGTGTTTCTTCTCTCGCTTCCCTCCCTCACTGTCCTGCACGCCATACGGACGCACAGCACAGACCGTCTGGAATACAGACACTAGCTCTCAGATGCCCATACCTTCACCTTCCGAGAAGAGCGAGTGGCAAAGTCCACCATTATACACTACCAATGCAGGCACAAAATCGCTGCTTCATGCGCACACCGGAACTCGCCTAAAAATCCATTTGCGCTTTCTTCTCAACCTGGAAGAATCACACAGAAAGGGATACTTCGGCATTTGCTTCTTCCATTTCGCTGAGTTGCGAACATGACTCTCAGCATTGCGTGCATGCTACCGTCACGGTGAGCGGAGCGGAGTGGGACCCGCCAACTTGCCGAGATGAGATGGAAGCGCAGGGCTAGCTAGATAGATGGATAGAGCGTGATTTGTTGACTCGCTTGTTGTGAATGCGCGCCTGAAGCTGGATCTTAGTGCGCATCAAAGACGGACAATGACGGAGCTGTGCTACGCTAGAGGCAGCATGAAGAGTTTGACAGGCTAAGGAGAGAGGAGGGGAGGGGAATGGCAGAGCTGTACAAGCCCGACGGAAATTTTGGACGATGGCGAGATCTGGTCGTATGGCAGGGCCGGACGTCGATGCAACGTGTGCGATTGATGCAGACACCGAACGAAGAGATGGAGTCCCACAAATCTAGCCGAGAATGCTTGTCATCGTCGGCGTACTAATCTTTTTCCTCGATTCTATGATAAAGGGCGGCACCAAGAACACGATGGAGAGGGCACATAATCTCAAGGTTCGTTGCTTGACGTTTTACTAGATCAGATGGCGACATCCGCGCTGCAGCCCGCAAAGGCATATTGCATAGTTTGGCAGCTGCCCCGCTCGACCCTCGTAAGCGGAGAGAAAAAAGGATCTTAATTTGAGAGGTGGTCAGCTACAGGGTCTCGCTATTCTGGTGACAGATCTAGGGTACAGGGTACGGGTACCACAAGAACGATGGTGTGCTCGACATTTCGACTTGCTTGCCGCCATCCGCCGCTGCTATAATCGGCGTCGCCGTCACAACTTGACGTTCCTCATGATCTAAGTCCCCGCTGGAAAAGTGCTATTGCTGACCGCACTAGTCGAAAACAAGCGATGACCATTGTGCTGTTAGTATGAATATTCTCTGGTCAACTGAATTTTCTCCGTACCAAGCCGCTTTGAAGATCATCGCAGTCGAAGAGTCCGAACGAAAGTATCGGAGGGTAGCAGAGGATTAAGCGGAGGTCCTTCTTTCACGAGCTCAGTCTGCGGGGCAACTCCCTGCCCTCCATTAGGCACAAAGTTCCGCAGTCACGTCGAACCATGCGGAGAAAGCACAATCACAGTATGGCTCTCCATTCCTTACGAACGGCAAAGATGGTGGCATCGACCACCAGATGACGAGCAAGCACACGTTTGCACCTTACCCTGCCGAAGACCAGGAGCACGCAATGTTCCTTTCTTTGACAGCCGAGCAAGCAACGCGTGCTAAAAAGGCACGCCATCGCTTCTTGACCTCACGTCAAGTTTCGCAAAGCTTGCAGCAGTACCGTCTCACTACATAAGTAAAGGTGTATATATATACAACATAAGGCCTGCCTTTCATCGATCGGGGGTTTAGCTCAGTTGGTAGAGCGTTCGCTTAGCATCATCTAAATTGCGAAAGGTCGCGTGTTCGACTCATGCAGTCTCCACTCTGATTACCTTTTTTTGCTTTTTGTGTTTTGTTCAGAGGCGCACTATGGGATTGTAAAGCTTCTTGTGTTTGTGAGGGAAAGCGGTGAGATTCGATATCGAAGAGCTGTTGCTTGATGACATACTTGTTTGCTACGAATCAGCTGCCAAATCGTGAAAGGGCTCAGGTTGAACTCCAGAGGGGGGTTCACTTTTGCTGAGCGGCCAAATCGGGGATCATTTCTCGCAATGATGCTCCTCGGCCCGGTTCCACGAGAGCTCTGTTCGGCTTCGATCATCTTGATGACACAGGCGCATTGAAAAAATCGCTTCTCAACGCAGCAAGAACCAGATGACTTAATGCATCTCATCGGCCCTTCCCTTGACGAGGAAAGTTCTGCCGACTCCTCGAGGAAAGCTCAATCGGGAAACGGCCGACACCGCGGCTTCGGCATTTCTGAATTTTTTGACACGTCCGTTGGGACACGTCAAAAAGCGCCATCTTTCCACAAACCCCCTTTTTTCGAAGTGGTCATGCAGAGGTCGGTCTTGTCGCCGGCGCTCCTCCCTGTTCTGCTCTTTGCCGCACTACTTGTTCACCCAAGAGATTGTTTACAAGGCTGAGGTGGTCCAGCATCGTTAAAAGAGCATATACACTGCCATGGGCGATGCTGCTGTGCGACGTAAACTGCGAAACAGGAGAGGGGCCAGAGGGAGTGTTGGGCAAATTGTCATGACGAGGAACACAAAGATAGCTCGTACATGCTTGGCAGTCGACCTTGTGCTTTTTGCCGAAAGTTGTGGAAGAGGCTGCGCTTGGCATGGCGTACAGGTATGAGGACGTGGACTTCCGTGTGAGTCCAGAACTCTACATTTGCATGAACTGCAGATCACTTCGAGGCCAAGCAGTGCCGAGCAAGAGAGCAAACTTGGGGAGGAACGATCGTGGCGGCAGGTCCACATGGATCTACACTCGCTTCGGCAGCACCTGTCTGGCGGCGTAGAAGTAGAGCTTCTATGTCTCACTACGACCCTAGTATTGGCGGTTGATGTAGATGCCAGCTCAACTCTGTTCAGGTACGCACTCTTCCCTCTTTGGGCTGAGGTGGTCGAGCGAGTGTGTTGTTTCGTCTAAGATGCCTCGCTGGTGCTGTGGAGAGGGGGGAAAAAGGTATAAGTACCTCCCGTGGTACCTTTCATCTTTCTCTCCTGGTTCGTTGCGGCCCTCACATCAGTTTCTTGTTCCTCTACGCTTTCTTTTCTCTTCTTTTCATCTTGCTCTATAGGCTCTGGTAGCCTCGACCTCTCTATTCATCGACGTTCACAACAAAAGAAGGTGTTTTCGATCTGGTTATCGACCTCCCTAATCACCATCATCCTACACTCTGCCTTGAAGGCCCGACTTTGATAGTCCGTGTGCCCGAATCCGACCCCCTCCACCCTATCAGATCGATTCTTCTTCTCGTCAAACCACACTCTTTTCCACTTTTCTTTCCTTTGGATCCGTTTTACTTGGCCGCCACCAAACGAACGCAACAACAACAACAACAAAGTCTACCTGAGAGCCGGACTCTTCTCCTCCACAAGCACCAGCACGATGGTAACTTCTACCAAATTTGCCTCCCTCGTCGGCAGCGTCACTCTCGCCTTTGTACTCGCAAGCTCCCTCCAACCGACTCCACACCATGTCAGAGCTGCACCGGTCAACGTTCGAAGGCAAGGCGCAGCGCAAGCTCCGGCTGGATTTGTGTCTGTTGCTCAACCTCAGATGACCGATCAGGAGATTTACGCCATTGGAATTCCGCAAGGCGACGACGCTGCTGCTGCGGCTGCCGGTGCAGGTTCCGGTGCGGGTTCGTTTGCGACCCAAAGCGCCACTCCTTCGTTGGAGGAAGTTATGCAAGCCGCAGCTCAAGGTGCACTCGCTGCATCGAACCAGACCATGTCAGTGGTGAACAACTACGATGCCACGCCGAGTGTAAGTGCTTCGCCGGTGCAGAGCGCTGTTTCTGTCGCTGCTGCTGCTCCTAATGCTGATGCTGCGTTGGCTGGAAACCCTGACCAGGGCAGTCTTTATCAGCAAGTTGTTGGTACCCCTGCAGGTGTCAGCGCTACAGCAGCACCGGCTTTGCAAGGCAATGCGAACGAGGGCGATGACTACCAAAAAATCATCGCTGCACAAATGGCGGAGTTTGGCGCACGAACGAGAAGGGCTTTGGACAATGCAGTGATGAAGGCGAGGCAAGTGTCTGCGTTGCAGGCAGAATTGCAGAATGTAGAAAGCGCGCTGGGTGTCGGTGTGCCTACACCTGCCAGTGCTACGTTGACTGCCGATGCCGCTCCGGCTGCTGCTACTGCTACAGATGCTACTGATGCTGCAGCGTCAAGCCTTGCTGGTGTACCGATGGCAGCTCCAGTGCCGAGCAACTTTAGCTCACCGCCTGTTGCTGGTCAGGATAGTAGTGCAGCTGTTTCTGCAGGGCCTTCTGTTGCAGCAGCGGCGACTTCTGCTGCTCCTGCTGCGTCCACTGACGTGACTTCTGCGGCGTCAAGCGCTGCTGTAGGTGCGGTGCCTTCGGCATCCGCTCCTGTGAGCGATGTCCCCGCCGCTTCGTCTGCTGTTGCTGCAGCTTCGGCAGCGTCCGTACCGGCATCTTCCGTCGTCCCAACTGCAGTACCAAGTGTCAGCCTCGACGCTGCCGCAGCCTCTGCTGTCACCGTTCTTCCGACCTCCGCTGGTGTTGACCCTACCCAACCAGTCGCAGCTGCACTTTCCTCCGCAGCTGCCACTGCCACAGGAGACCTCACAATGACCGTCACGCTCCCCTCCAAATCTCTTCCTACCTCTGTTCCTGGCTCGTCGAACAATGCTGCGGTCGCACAAGACGGAACGGACGACTGGAAGACAATGACAATCCTCGTCCCCGCTGAAGCTTTCGGTGGTGGAGCAGCTGCTGTACAGACACAGATCAACTTGCCCGTCAGTTCTAGCTCTGCTGTCCCATCCGCTGCTTCTTCCTCCGCTGCTGTTTCAAGTGCTACTGCGAAGGCTAGCGCGAGTGCAAGTGCAAGTGCGAGTGCGAGTGCGGACAAAAACCCTTCTTCCTTAGCTGCTAGCGCGTCTGCTTCGTCTGACATCGTTGCCACTCCGACCCCTACTCAGGCACCTATCAATCTTTCCTCCTTCTCCGCTCTGAAGCCTCAGCCAACGGCCAGCCCCAACAAAGGCGTCCTTACGATCCCTTTGACCGGTATTATCGATGGAACGACCTACTCGACGATGCTGACGCTCACTATTCCTGGGTTCAACGCTCCCACTGCCAGCGCCAGTGGTGATGTTGCTGCCGTGACCACTTCGAGTAGCGCTATCGTAAGCGCGACAGAAAAGGCTCAATCAGCAGCCGTTTCGACATCGCTCGCAACGCCGACAAAGACAAATTCTGCCGCGGTGAGCTCCAAGACCGCTGCACCAAGCAGTACGATCGATCCAAGCTATATCAGCCCAGACGACGTTCCACCTCTTTTGAAGAGTTCGGGTATCATCTCGGCGACTGGTTCGGCTCCTACGTCGACGCCTACCAGCGTTCCTACTTCGGGAGATAAGCAAGGTGACACCGATGAAGACGGAGAGGATTGCGAAGATGATGACCAAGACGACGGCAGCACCGCTGCTGTTAGCACGAGTGCAAGTGCAGGTGCTAGTCCCAAAAGCTTGCTCACGCAGGTGTGGGATTGGGTTACGGGCAAGCCGGCTCAGAAGCGAGACTACGATGACGAGGAGTACGATTATGAGTACGAGGAAGGCGAGGGTGAGGAGTACTTCGCTGCTGCACAGGAGTGATGGTTCTCAGAGAAGACTTTGTTGGAGATAGGTGAAGAAAAAGTGCATTTGGGGAGCTTCTAACCAAGAACGGTATCAGGAGCAAATTGATGTAGTCCCTTGAGAGAGAAATATAAACGTAGAGAAACGATACTCAATCGGTTTGTGGATCCTTGAGACACCGAAATGCGGGTCAGACAAATGAATGATGATAAACGGTGACTTGAAGGTATGATTGCAAGGGGAAGTCTATTACTCGAAGGTATTGGGCGAATTTGGGAGGAGAGATGCCTCACGTCTCAAATAGGCTACCTAATGCTGATGGTGTTGCTGCTGCTGATGAAAGCCATTGAGCAGGCGATTTGGATCCTGCAAAGCGGTGATCAAATCCACTGCTGCCGTTGGATGATAGTTCGGATGAGAAGCGACGTTTTGAGTCGCACTAGGGTTGAACGCCTTGAAGAACTCGTCCCATTCGTTGTAGCCTTCGGATGCGACAGGCATGGAAGCCCAGAAGGTGGCATCGTTGGCGTTGATCGGATGCACTGGCTGTTGCAGCGGCTGATGCGGGAAGATCTGTTGATGATGATGCGGCTGTGGTTGAGTCAGGCCTTGCGCTGGCAAAAAGTGTGGTTGCAAGCCGTTAGAGACGGCCGTGTGCGTGGATTCGGGCATGGAGCCGACCTTGCTGGCGTGGTCATGGAACAGATGTTGGTGTTGCCCGGCAGGTACTTGTGTGTGCTGCTGTTCCCCAACGACACCGTTCTGCGTAGGTAAGATAGCAGAAGATGAGTGGTCATGAGGGGCTACACCATCTGAAATGAGACCTATGGGCTGGCTCTGCTCGTGTAGCGGCACAGCACCTCGAGTCAGGTGTGGGAGGCTCGAGTCATGCGCTTGTTCCTCGTTCTTGACCTTAGCGTCGAAACTGCCGGAGACCCTTGTCACGTGGTCTATCCCATTAAAGCTGGACACTGCAGCAGGGAGGGGCGGACTGAGAGGCCTGGCCTGCGCACTTGCAAGGCATAGATTTTGAAGCACCGTAATATGATGAGAAGCACTCTTCCATGTAGGTCCGATGCGCTTGAGATATCGCACGCATTCGGCAAGATAGAGTGCGCTCGTCTTGACTAGCTCCGAAGATCCTTCGAGCTCTACTTCTGTGACAGAAGTCGCTTCATTCGACAGAGCATCGCCGCCAGCCGTATGCGATTCTGCGTCGTCGGCAGTATGACCACCGGCCTCCGCTTGACCATCGTGCAGTGATGAGATCAACTCGCTGGAGGTGAACTTAGAGTTTCTTCTGCTCCAAACGGAGGATTGACGCGCTTTGAAAGCTACGACACTCTTGCTTGCGGCAAGGGCGGCGTGAATGGTAGCCGTCTGGAAGATGACGTAGACCCAACTACTCGAGATCTTGCGAATACGGAAGGATGAGCCGTACACGTGCAAGATGTCGCAGACTTCCTTAGCTGCTGCGTTGCAGATCTCCAAGCCAGCCGGCTCTGCTTTCTTGTGATTGGCCGAGGTACGTCGGCCATATAAATTGCCGTCTTTATCGGCGTTCGATCCGCCAGCATTCTCCGCGGAATTGTCGATGTCCTCGGCGGTGGCAACGTCCTGCTGAGTAGGACCTTCAAGCAGCTTCGGTACGCGCGGACGATGAAGTAGAATGAGACAGATGCAATACCAGGCCCTCATTGTGAGGATATGCGGCGGAAGGCCACGGTGCGCATCAGCCTCCTGACGATCAGCAGATCGTGTCTGTGGCACAGTCAAACACGAAGTGTTGGGTGAAGTCCAGGTGCCTGACCATGCAAGATGCGAAGGCAGCTCGGCTTTCCACTGGGCAAGACGTTCATTGAGCCGGAGCAACGCCTCGTAATCGGAAGCACCGTTGGTGCGACGTCGATCACGCTTGGCTTGAGGGCTGTATACCTCTTCTAGGATGCGTTCAAGAATGGCCATTACCCCTGCCCAAGCTCTAAAGCTGCTTAGTGCATGGCATTGAACGCCTTCGAGATGAGCTGTGCGGTCTTTGTCAACAAATTTGCGCGTCACATCGTTGATCCATAGTTCGTATTCGTCGCTTTCTTGGACAGACGGGTAGTCTGCTTCGATCTCGGCAGTTCGTAGCTGTGTGGGCTTGTCCAACGCGGTGGAAAGAATCTTGTCGAGAATGAAGCAGGCCCAGAACACGCGCAAACGTTCCTGCGTTTGAGCATGCGATCGGCTTGCGTCGGCCTTACTATTAGCACGGAAGCGCTGAGCAGATGATTGTGGACTTTGATAGCTGGTTTCTTTCGTGAACGAAGTAGAGGTTGATAGCTGCGTACGATGCAAATTCATGTCAAGTGCGAGGCGACAGGCGATGCCGGCGAAATGAAAAGCGCTCGAGGTATTGCTGGAACCAAATTCGATGACACTGACAAGAATGGCAGCCTGGATTGTCCCGATGTCTTGTGCGAACTTGCTCTCAAAAATACGGGTCTTGACCCTGTTGAGGAAATGGTCGCGCAGCTCGTTGGACTTCCAGGAGGGCTCAGAGTCCTGTGGCGATTCAGCATACAGCAGCTCCAATACGGGATTGCTACTTTGCTGCGGATCCTCGGAGGCGGAGTCGACGTATGCATCGAATGTGTTGGAGGCCACAGCGAGGATGGCCTCAAAGACAATGGGGCGCGAGTACTTGAGCGAGTGCAGCGAGGTGATGGAGGGAAGATAGAGAATGGGCCAATGCGGATGCACAAACACCTGATAGATGTCGAGGAGCCTCTGCAAGATATGCGGGGGCAGACGATCTTCGAGGTAAGCGTGAGATCTCGGGTTGGAACGGCTCTGTGCTGCTGCTGAGTCGGGTCGAATGTGGTTGTCGAGCCAATGTGCACCTGGTGATGATATCTGAGAGCGAGAAGGTGCTGAAGGCACACCTGGTGGTGAGGTCGGCTGGGAGCCGTTGGTCCACGGGCGATGAGGCACGTTGTTTGATGGCGGGCTGTAGCCATAGGAAGGGCCAGCGAATGCAGGTGAGGTGTTGCCGCCTGTGCCCTGAGACGAAGATGATGCATACTGCTGAGGCACTTCATGAGCGAAGTTACTGCTGGATTCAGTGAGTCTGCTAGCCGAAATGGGATGCCTGTTAGCGAGGGATGAAGGCGATGGCATGGCTACGTTTCGATCGAGAGGAGATGCGCCAGAGCGATGACGGCCTGAAGGACTGTCGTACAAGCTGCGGGTTGGGTAGAACTGCGGCGACGCAAACGCGGCAGGAGACGCAGCCGCGCTCGATCTGCGGGTTTGCAGAGGTGTTGCATTGCGATCATGATTGAGGTGCTGATTGGATTCTGCAGACGTATGAGATGTGGCTGCAGCAGTGTTTGCATGTGGAGGGGGCATTGAGCGATTCGACGCGAGCGGCGAGGACCGATGGTAGTCACGGACCGGACCCTGCAGAGGATAGCCATCCCAAGGATGACTTGATGATGACGTGTGCGGCGGAGCATAGCGAGCGTCCGAAGAGGAGTTTGCCCAAGAATGATCCGAATGATGATGGTCAGGGTGATGATGTTGATGAGAATGCTGCGGCTGCCAGTAATGGTGAGAGATGTTCGTCGAAGACGATGGCGCGCCTTGATTGCTTTCTGAGAAAGCATGGCTCGACGATGTTGCTGCAAAGCCATCGCCGTTCGAATCTGCGTAATGAGTCGAGCGTCTACTGGAGGACGGATTTGAGCTGCTAGCATGCGGGTAAGGTGGTCTCGACCAGTGTGAATGGGGATCATAAGCAGCATCCGAGGATGTTAGGCCATGGGTTGGGAACTGCCGTCCATCAGTCACGTGTGCTGCCTCTAGACTTGGCCATGCAGTGAGGGACGCAATCGTAGACTGGGATGGTGAGCTTCGATGATCTGTGTCGATGGCGCTGTTGAAACGTGCGCTGGATGATAAACCGCCCTTCGGTGAGCTGTACGCTAGTCGTTCGGTATCAATATGTTGGTGTCCATAAGATGAGGTAGATGATTTCAACGTGGAAGCCGACGAGTTGTCCGCCTTATGCATGCTCGGATGCTTCTTGCCTGAATCGTGGTCATCGTTGCGGACTTCCTTTACTTTGCGTTTTGCGGGGCTTTCCTTTGGTGACGAGGGCGGTACTTTGCGTTTAGCACCAGCAGACGGAGATGATGACTGTTTGGGCTGGTCGGATGATGAGTCCTGAACCTTCTTCCTGCGACCGCCTCTTGGATCACATCCTTTGGGAGGGCCGCGCTTCTTTTGTGCGCCGTATTCGCAAGTGACAGAGTCTTTGCTGCAGTTGTTGCAAGGATGCAATCCATCGCATTTCACCTTGCGACGCGAGCAATGCAGACATGCTCTGCTCGATCGGATCCGTCCCGAATCCGTGGCGCTCGCCTTCGCATCTTCCGTTGGTGACGATAACGATGCCATGTTGGGGTGCAGATCGACAAGCACCGATCAGCATAAGAATGCGAGATGGGGAGAGCAAAAGAGATTGTGATCCGTCTCGATGAGGCGCAGTCGATGTTGATCAGACGGGCATTGCAGTATAAGACCGGTCCGGTGTGCGATAAATGGGTCCTTGTGGATGGCAGCGGTGATCGGATGTCGTGATCAGGCAGAGCTACAGAGCTGCTGGTAGGTGGGATTCCGAAACCGAATTCGGAAGTATGTGCTTGCAATGCAAGACCAGCCCACTGCCAAGGCTTCGCAAGAAGGTGATTGGTGAGAAGACGTTCAAGTTGGTTCGGTGCGTTGATGGCTGTGCCGAGACTCTTCGGCTAATCCGTCAGTTGTGATGGGAAGATGATGCTGCCGATTCGTGAAAGCGTGTATAATCCAGATCGAAGTAAGGTTCAAGGTGGGCGAGATGGCAAGTGTCGAAGAGATGGACGGATGAGTGATCGAGGTGGAATGCTTCGAGATGAGCAAGAAGCTCGAACAGCTGTTGCTGCTGCTGCTGCGCAAGACCGGCTAAGTTGTGGAGTAGAAAGTCCGCCGGGAAATCATGTGCATGACAACAGCTCTTGCGCTCTTGCTCTTTGATTTTTTGGCAACGCCTTTTGGCCAAGAAATCAGACCTTCTTCGCGCTTACACACGGCAAAAGGTAAGAAGAGGTTCTGAATCTCAGGGTCTCTGCTTCTCCGCTGCAGCTCTCTTTGATGAGTCCATGCCGTTCGTGCAGCTAGCTGCTGCTACTGCTGCCTCCGCTGCTCAACCCCACACTCTTATCATTTCACGCCCACACACAGCTTGCACAAGTCTGTAAAAAGTCATTGCATCACCGGCTGATCCGGGTATTCCAAAAAAGGTTCTTACCCCGCAGTCCGGCCACTGAACTCTTCTTTCAGATCTTGTCGTCGGAACCCTTCACTGCTATATCCTTTGCCTCTCCCGAACAAGGCATAGTGTGAATCACTTCGTCAGGAATTCGAAGTGAGCGTGGCTAGAGCATTGGCATGTGAGGCCAAAGAATGCAATAGGCCACTCTGTCGTAACAAAGCCTTGGGAAATGGAGAAAAAAATCAAAAAAAAGTAAATGCTCCTTACCTGGGTCGAACAGGTGACCTCCCGATTAAACTATCCGCTGCA